>JAYEPQ010000006.1:5509281-5701781 GCA_036321105.1 Dracaena cambodiana | reverse complement strand
TATATATATATATATATATATATATATATATATATATATATATATATATATATATATATAAATTACAAGATAAAAATTGGTAAAAACATAATCAGTAAGTAAGAAACCGATTATTTTTGTCGGCTTTGAGACATTTTCAAATAATTTTGAGAAAATCACTATAAATCTAAAAAATACAAAAATTAATGACTTTGAAGTCAGAACTTCATCTTGAGTTATAGAATTGGAGATAAATTTGAAAAAGATGAACTTGTTATCAATAGGGCTGATTTCTAGCCCAATCGATACGAAAATGGATTTAAGGGTACGAAACCAAATCAATACAATTTAGCATTAGATCAAAATTAGTATCCCATATCCTAAATTTGATATAATTAATACAAGATGTATTAATTCAAGGAGCTGGGTGGTTAATAATGTTACAAGAATCGAGCTTATAAACAATTAATATCTCTTGTAATACCCCTATGTTCTTGTTACGTTTGTTTTTCTCCGTGTATTGATTGGTTTAGAAACTATAATTCAACTATATCAATGTTCGATGTTATTTCTATCGAATTTAACTTGAAACCTATACCAAATAAGATTCCGACTTTGGAGTCATTATTTTTCTAAAATTTGTAATTTTTATGATTTTTTTTAATATTTTCTAAGAAAGTCCGAAAAATGGGAAAAATACCAAAAATAGATCGATAATATTTTTGACTTCTGTATTTTCTATATTTTAGTTTAGAAATCAAAAAATTATATCATAGTTTTTCTAGTATTTCTTTTATCCAAACAGTCATTCTTTATTAATTTGGTAATTTTTGAAAAATGTCAATCGAAGGCTTAATTAGTAAAATAATCAAGTATTAAATAATTTCATAACAATCCAAATTAAATAAAAATTTTCTCCATGAGTAGTTAGTTGTTGGAGAGGTGTTAATCCCGTAGTAAAGTTGTAAAATTGGAGCATTATGTGGCTAATAGGGGATAAAGGAGAGGGATTAGGTGGAGAGATTATTACATGTATAAAAAAGAAATTATTTGATCATATTTCTTGATCCCAAAATAAGAGGAATTTTCTTTCCCTTACACTCTTGCTCTCTGCAAACTTTTTCTCATGGCAAAAGACAACGATAGCTGAAGTGCAGGGCTAAAGATTTTCAATAAAAATTTAAGAAAAATAGGTAAGTAATATTATCCATCTCCCTTTTTTTCTTTATGGAAATATACCTATATTTTCAAAATAAAAATTTTGTTGTAAACTACAAGAATGAAATACATGTATGGATATAGAGCTACTGTAAAAAGTTCACGTCATTTTGATATGAATAGACTGCCAAATAGTAGTTCAACCAGTAATCAATAGTCTGATCATATATGATAGATATAAATTTTATTCTCTTAACTTATATTGATGAATATATTCTTAGTTTGTAGTCTGATCATAATGAATACTACTGGATCTACATAAGATCAGATAATTTCTATTTTGTTAAATTTTAAATAATGAAATTTAAAACCAAACTCATGATCTTTGGTGACTTTAATATACAATATATTTGTTGGCAATCTGATGGTATAACATTGATCAGAGGCAGGTGGACTGCCAACCAATGATCCAAAGAGCTAGCTAATGGTCCCACCTGCCTTTTTGATGTGTAGAGCTCTTTGACAATTTTTAATATTTTATTGATGACTATACTGAGTTAAATTACTAAGTGAAGATTTACAGATCGATCTTGGTATCATATTTGAAATTAGATTTGGAATTTTTATTCACATTCCTGTAGCTGTTAAGGTTTAGAGATCGATCTCGGTATCAGATTTGAAATTAGATTTGGGATTTTTATTCACATTTCTGTAGCTATATATATTGAGGAAATAATGAGTTAAAACTGATAAATAATTTAAATGAGAATTTTGGTGAAAATTCTGGAGACCTTTGGAACAGTGAACTACCAGCCGGAAGCCAAGACTACTAGCCAAAGATTCATTAGACTCTAGAGATAGTGAAAATTTTTCATTAGGCATGGGTTACTATTTAGATTATTGGGCATTATTAGTTGTACCTAATCTTTATCATCAATTTGATTAAGAATTGAATTAGGTTTAAAAATTTTCGGTATCGGTTTTATTTATAAGACAAGGGTTTCATCTCTATGGGTAGCTAATAACTCTGATATAAAAAGATTTGGACATGGATACTTGGTTTTTATAGGTGAATTTTGCATGATAGATGCACAATTTATATGATGCATGACATGGTAACGGTGCACAACCATGACATGTTATATGATACATGACACTGATTTCTTGATACATAATATAACTAACTATAAGCATTGTACTTGATGGTATGATACTTGGGACATGGTGGCATAGTATACATATAAAATTATATAATTTATGAGTAAATGTTTATACAGTCCAGACTTGACATGGTAATTAATTATCAATTTCTAAATAATAGACATCTATACGTTCAAGACATGAACATGCCATGATATCCAGATAAATCATGTGTGTCATATATATTTTGATATGAGGATGGGAAAACTATATGATGGATAAAAATTATATTGTATGAGAATCTAATTGATAATTTCTAGTTGGTGCTAAGGACTTATATTACAGCAGAACCGTATAGTAGTGAGTCATAGTTCGATAATTTAGTTCCTACATGTGTTATGTTTGTTACTGTTTCCTAGTATGAGGTTCATCAAGCAACACTTATCAGTGTGTCATAGTTCAACACCATGGGTTGTAACCGGGCTCGGATATGTATGGACACTTATATAATATTGAGAATAACATGCCAATTATTTAACATGGAACATGATTGAGACTTATTTATTCTTATATATTATTTATATGTTACATGCACATGATTTATATATGGTTTTATGCTTATCTTACTAATCATTATTCATGTGACATGACCGACACTAACATTGTACGTTCACATACACGATATTTCCAATATTATGATAGTACATATGTATTTCACTTTTATATGTTACTGGATTTCTCTCCTAAGTTCTAAGTCCAGGTTATGACGATGAGAAAGGAGGACCTACCTTGATAGGAGATCCATACTTTCTTGCCTAGGTGGAACGTCAGTGAAGGGTTATGATTACTAGGACTTTTTGTATATAATTTTGTACTTTTTTTTTATTCTGGGCACTGTTCCTTTTTTTTTTATTCTTTTATTGTACATAGCCAAATAGTATGCCTTTCTATATAATCAACTTTATTTTTTTATAAATAAAATCTTTTCAGCTCTAGGCATGATATATGCTTATCTATTGTAATGGTAGTTATGGTTATTCAGTGATCATGTACATATTGGGTAGAATTATTATATTTAAGGAACATCCTCCGTTTTGGAAGCAACTGAAGAACGGGAGCGTTACACTCTCTTTTCTCTCTTTTTATAAAACGTATATAGAAAGGATGAAGAAGAGATGACCGGATTTTTTTCGCTGCCCCTCTCCTCATGGAGGAGGAGGGTATTTATACTTATTTGCTAATAGAGTCATAGTTGAATTCAAAACATAGTTTTCAGATATGATATGGATTCTGTTGCCTTATAAAAGGAATTTCCTTGCTGCAGCCTTACTTAATTTCCATGTCTCGAAGGATCCTGGTTGACATACGATTCTAGAGTATTATGGACTTTATTCCTATGGCCTTGGATTGGTTAATTTATGAATCATTATTTCTTTCTAAAAGTTACTAAATAATAAATTTGAATGTCAATTTTTCATCATTTGAAGATTGTCATGGACAAGTCGAAAATAATTAATCATTTATTGATGATAACAAGTGCATAAAAAAAGAGTATAAATGAATCTGTAATAGACTAGTAATAGTAGAAAAGAAAGAATTACTTAGAAATGGAAATTCTAAATATACAACTAAAAGAAAAAAATCCTGCTTGGTCCAATCAGGAGCTACTTAGAATTGTGTTAATGGTATAATTATGTTGATGGCGGAAGAGCATAGCTCCTGAGAGTCTCGATCACTTGCAGACGCAGTTGATAGATCTATCTCTATATGTATGAAATTGAGGTTGCTTCCTATGAGAACTGGACATGTTCTCTAGAGTCGTTATGAATATTGACACATGGTTGATTTACTCAAACCCATCTAGAACAACACATTTCAAGATTAATGTATGGGTTGTAGGTCACTAATCCATAAGAAAGGGATTGGTTCATTCATCAACTTCCTGTGGGACACACTTTCATATCCTATTTTTTATTTTCTTCATTATTTGTTTCTCCATATTCTCCCTTAGTTTATATTCTTTTAGGTTTGAAATGGTAAAAGTTGTTGGTGTTTGTGTATATTTAAAATTGTGAAAAATTTGTTAGTCCCACAATTGATGGAAGACAATGCTATATGGAGCTTATATACTATACCTTCCAACTTAGTGGACTAAACGAGTAAGAACTAAGTAGATCTTTGTATGCACACAAGCCCAAAGAAGCCAGACAAATGAACAAAAATCCTCTGAGAACAAATTTGGGGACAAGGCATAGTGTCATTGTCTTCCATATATGATATCATTCATTTTTAAATTTTCTAAAAAAAGATATTAAAGAATAAAATAAAATAATCCCAAAAACTGACTCACTAGGAAACTCCGAAAATGGCACTTGTAACCAAGATTTTGTTGTATGGAGGATTCCAGATATTCCTAGCATTTTCAAATATCAGTTATATATGATCCAATATAATGTCTAGATTATAATATCAGTGTCTTTCATATATGATTCAATACAATTTCATTGATTAATAATGAAAATTCAATAACTCATAGTCTATATCATTGAACAATTTTCAAAAAACTACGAACACAACCCAAACTCCGAACATGGGCATTTGTAACCAAGAGATTATTGTAAGGAGGATTCCGGACGTGTGAAAAATCCAGATATGTCTGAATTCCTAGCATTTCAACATATCTAATATATAAAATATGCTGACTTTGTCCATTTTTATCCTCTCTCTTATCAACCCTCTCTCTCCTCCTCTTCTCTCATGGAGCTCGTTATATGTTTTGATGCTCTTATCAATAATAGGTTTGTTAAATATATTATATTTAGGTTTATTATCTACTTCAATCTCTATCTATTTACTCTCTCTCCCCTCCTCTCCTCTCAAGGAGTTTGTTATATATATGTGATGTCTCTATCAATAACAACTTCACAAAATAAAAGATATTTAAGTTTATTATCTACTTTAAATGTTAAAGTACCATGGAAGCCAAGAACAAACAAAACAAAATTGTTCATTGTTGTATCTAATAATTTGAAAATTATTTAATTTAATCATAAAATTAGACTTAATATGCCTTCATTCCTTATTGTAAACAATGAATTGGTAATTTCTATTCACAAGAAGTAAGATTATATAATTTTATTTTCTGATCATATTGGACAATACATAGTGTCTTGTATATATGATCCAATAGAATACAATAAACTAATGCCTTCTATATATAATCCACACAAAACTTATTATAATCAAAGGGTTGTTGTATGGAGGATTCTAGAGATGTGGCATGTCCAGATTCCTATTATGAGGAATCCGGATATGCCATGTCTGAATTTCTGGTATTTCAATAAATATGTTATATTGTTGACTCTCTCTCAATTCTTGGCATTTCCGGATATATGCTGACTCTCTCTCTATTGATCCTCTCTACCCCTTTCTCGACATCTCTCCCTCTTTGCATCTACCCTCTCGCCCTCCCCCCTCCCCTCTCAAGGAGCTCATTACATGTATTTAATATTCTTATCACTAACAACTTTATATTCCCACTAAATATAATTTATTTAGGTTCATTATCTGCTTCAAATATTATAATGCCATAGAAGCGAAGAAAAATAAAACAAATTTTTTTTCATAAACATACCTAATAATTTCAAATTATTTAATTTAATCATACAATCAGACTTAACACATCTTCGTTCCTACTTATATACAATGCCGAATTTCTATTCACTAAAGTAGGATTTTAGAATTTTCATTTTTATCATATTGGAAATTACACTAATTATCATTAAAATTTAATAAAAATTAAGCCAATTATTGTTATACGTAAGCATATCAATATGCAAGAATAAACATGAAAATGATAATGAAAATTAATGCAAAAAACTCACTCGTGATTGCTCTAGATGGTGCAGGCATGGTGGTGGAAAGAAGTAGTTGCGTCTCCAATTGGTGTGAGGAGAGAGAGACTAGCTAAGAGAGAGAGGGGTTTTCTAAGAGACAGAGAGAATAGATAGAGAAAGGGAGAGTGGTCTTGAGAGAGGGAGAAAGGTTTTAGAGAGCACGAGAGGATGAAAGGGTTTTGAGAGAAGGAGAGAGGGCATATAGAGAGAGAAATGGTTTTGAGAGAGGGAGAACGGGCATAGAGAGAGGGAAAGAGGATGGAAGAGACAATATTGGTTTGTGAGAGGGAGAAAAGGCAGATGGAGAGACAATATTGGTTTGAGAGAGGAAGAGGGCTTTGAGAGAGGGAGAGTGATATTTGGAGGGGGGGGAGGGAGATTCAAGTTTAGGGAGCGTTAAGAATGGGAGAAAGGAGAGGGAGGTGGCAGGGCTTGGGTTGCATTGATTAGTAGGATGAATCTGGACTTGTAAAGTACGGATCAATCGATTTGATAAAACTGAATTTGACAAGTCAGAATTTAATTAAGACAGTGATTTTAACATGAATTCAGACTTGGTAAGTCTATTACTCTAATTGAGAATTTTAAGTTTACCATGTTCGAATTGGTTGTGATTGAGACATATTTTTCCCTCGAGATGATTTTTGAGATTATTGTATTTTAATATGCATATTGAAAAACTTTTCGTGAATCACATGGATTGGATTATTTTATTTTTTCTATCCATTTTGGAAATCATTTATTGAATCATGTGGGTTGTGTTGTTGACATTTTAAACATTTGATCAATACTTTGTTTTTAAAAAAAAAATTAGTCAATGATAACTACATAAGTAATCTCATCATTATGTTCTAGATGGGTAAATATAATTATTCATAGGTTCATTATGAGTTAAAGGAAACTAAAATTCCAGAAACCTAACAATTAACTATAAATAATCTCAAAATATCTTACACTGAATGGCTTAAGAGGTGGCTTGTGTTTCAGTTCCACTTGATTCTTTCTTTGAAATTAGCTTGTGAGGCTTACTTGTATATCGTCTATATTGTTGGAAATTTCTATTGGTTTCTATAGATTGCCTGTGGTTGAAGTTGATTTCTTATTTGTTCTCTTTATAGTTTTTTGTTTCTCTATCTCAGCTTTTCATTTCTTGTTTTCAACCGCAGTAAGCTTGGAGATATCTTTTGAAGATTGTTTGACTACAATGGACTTGATAATAAAATTAGCTGGTTTGAGGCTGAGCTAGTTGGTGCAACAAAAATAGCTTTTAAGATATCTTTATTTGCAATTTCAGTTGTTTTAAAACTCCTTTCTCTAAATTTGGGATCTCCTTGTGGATTATCTCCTCCACTTTGTCATTCCTAGTAAAATTCTAGTGTGTCAATCTTGAATGTTCTTGCATGATTGAGGTTCTTGTTTGTTAAAATCCTCCTTGCTGTCCATTATGATAGGGAGTAATTACTTACTCATCACTTGCAATTTTTGTACTTGTAACAACATCATTAGATTCAGAAGTTTCATCCGATATTAGCTCCACAGGTATATCTTCATTAGTATTGAGAACAAGCATCCAATCTATGATGGCTTCACTGATGACCTCCATATAGCTGAAACTCTTACACTTCTTGCAAACAAATTGAAATATTACTTAATTTTGCACTAACCAAAGAAGTGATGTGATGTACAAACTGGATGCCTCAACACCGTTACTTCAAAACTAGGGTAACTAACTCATAAAACATGCCTAGAGCATGATCATCTATTGGCTGGCAACTGAGTCTGCCCGGTGCAACCCATGCCTGGGAACGAGCGCGCTAAGGGTAGGCCAGGCTAGGCACAAGCTAGCGAGGGAATGGAGTTGGGCCTTGGAGAGGGGAGGTTGTGTCCGGCTCAGCGACCCGCCTTGGCAGACATCGGCCAGACCAGTGCTAGGCTAGGTTGGCTTGCCAACAAATAAACATTTTAAAAATTATTTTTAGAAATACTTTAAAATATTTAAAAATTATGTTTTAAGGGTTGAACTGTTTAAAAAATAATGACAAGTAGAAAAATTTTAAAATTTAAATTGATTTTTAAGTATGGAAAAAAATCTAAAAAATTTAAATTTAGCAAACATATGTAAAATTGATTTAAGTGTGGTCAATTTGTTGCAAATGTAGTCGAAGTAAAAACTTAATCTTATTTCACTTAAAATTATATATAATATAATTTGACTTTATAACAACTTATTAGATATCATACAAAGTACGAAAAGAGGGGAGATGATTATATATGTCACCTTTAACTTGTTCCCCATATATCTTTCTAGAGTTATGAGTTTTGAGTGAGATATTAAGGAAAGAAATTCAAAAATACACATTTTTACTGTTGGCAAAATTTTTGACCAACAATTATAGCCATATATAGATATAATGAAGCCTTCTATCTTCGATCTTCATTCATTATCTGGTAAATTTTCCATTGCAAGATTATTTCTTGTTCTTGATTTTTGTCATTTGCATCTGTTATGTTAGAAAGCACATAACTTAATCCTATAGTTTCCACAAGCTATGTTAGAAAGCAAAGAATAAGATTTTTTTTTCCTATGATTCCACCATGCTAAAATATCAAAATCTTCATACTTTTCTTGCTCATTTGTGCAAGCACCATCACAATCAAAATAATAATGAAGCTCATTAAATATAGTATGAGATGTTTTTTTTAGAACTTGTTAATAAACTAGAAAATAATTTATTTTTAACATGCTCCTCTAGATGAGGCTACTTGAGATGCTGAGGGAGGTTTATTTCCATATAAATTTTCATATATAGAGTACATAATATCTAAACAAGTTCTAACGCTGAAATTAATCCTAAAATATTACTAACATAATCCATATTTTTATGAAATTCTTGAATTAAAAACTCAAGCTCTGCTAATTTACAACGAAGATTCATAACAACTCCAAAATAAAATAAATAAGAAAAATTTTGAAAATATTTGTTAAACTTAATTTCCATAGGTGCTATAATATTTTGAAGAAATTCATTATATCTTGACTCTAAAAAACCTCCACATATTTGAGTTAAAATTTAAAGTGGTAGATTAGTTGCTAGATAATAGGTTCAAGAAAGTGTTTTAATTGCATTTACAAAACAAATTAAAAAACGACAAATGCATTCTAATTGGTTCTATTTAATACCATTTGCACAACACATGGGTAATTCTATATTAGCAAATAATTGTATTGCAGTTTTATAAGAAAGATACGCACTCAGAATATAATATGTAGAGTTCCAATGGGTTATAATATCATGAGATAAAATCCTAGGTTTCAGGTGAATACCTGCACAAAGTTTCTTGAAATTTTGTTTTCTTGGGCTACTAGATCTAATGCAAGAAATAGTATTTCTAAGTGTAACAATGAATTCATTAAATACTTTTAACCCATCTTGCATATATAAATTGATAATATGACAAAAACAATACACATGGAATACTTTTCCATCCAAAATTGGTGTAGTATAATTGTTTAGATGTTCAATTGTAGTAGTATTTTCAGAAACATTATTAAAGAAATGATAAAAATCTTTATTTAAATTTCAAATGTGGAAAACCAGTTATCAAGGAGTGTCTAAGATTTGTAATAGTATGTGGAAATTCGAATTTTATAAAACCAATATTTTTTTTTTTTTTGTAAATACCAATCATCATCAATATAATGAGTAGTAACACAAAAACAATGATTGCCGTTTAAAAATTTCCAACAATCTGAAGTAATGACAATTCTGTAAAGTAAAGAAGAAAGTACAACTTCATAAATTTTATAAACATCAGATTTTCATGTGCTCTTTAGGACTTTTTTAAATTCAGAATTATGTGTTGTTTTTTATGTATTTTTCAAAAATGGGGTTTTTGACCATAATAAAATGTTGTTCGGCCTGAATGATATATGAAACTAAATTATCTCTACCTGTAACAGGATTGTATCTATATGTTCTATATTGCCTTCATAAGTATTAATCTATATTTGTTGTGATTGATTAGGTGAGTATGCTTTTTCATAATAGGAGGGCAAGTATCCATACCTTTAGAAAATGAATAATTTTTTGACAATATTTACATCTAGCCTTCCTAATGCCTTCACTAAATTTTCAAAATGATTTCAAATATCAGATTTAGAAGTTTTACATGAAATTAGTGCATCATGAGAAGCAGAATGAATTATATTAGGTTCAATAGTAACGTTAGAAAGTGCAATGTAATCTATGGATTGTGAGGTGTTGTCATAAAATTGTGATTAAGAAAATGGAATAACATGTGTAGTAAAGGGTTTTTGTAAATTTGGTATTATTTAGAAATTAAAAAATGTTAAAATTGTGACCAAATTGTCGCTAGAACTAATAGCAAAGGAGTTGGCATACTTAAAATTTCAAAATTATTATGATTTAAAAAAATAAATAAATATGTACCTTAACCTTGCAAGAAGAAGATTCTTCTACCTTGAAAATTGAGAGATGAATCTTGAGATATGGAGAGAGGTTGAGAGATGATGCTGTTGACATCCTTGAATCTTGATCTTGAATTTGCTTGAGTTTTGATCTTCATCTTGATCTTGATTTTGAGAAATGGAGAGGGATGAGACAAGATTGTTAGAGAAAATAGAATTGAAGCATTTATGGGGATGGAGAGGGCGTTTTGCAATTTTATTTGCAAAACGCTCTCCGTAGCCATTGCAGGGAGATACGTGCTTGGACCATGCCAAACACAGCACTTTGTGTGCCGTGCTGACGGCCCGAGCGCATGGACACATGCATGGCACGGTGGCATCACCATGACGGGCTAGCCAAGGCCCGCCACTTGGTGGGCTGTGCCTGGGCATGTGCCCGGCATGGTGGGCCTACAGACCCGGGCACAAGTGCCACTCCTAAACAACTTTCTTATGAGTATACATTAGGTAATATGAATTGACAAAAATAATAAATTCTAGATCTAAAACTACTATAACTAGAAGAGAGATTATACATTAAAAGCATGGCTTTCGTAAAGTTTTGATAGGCCAAAAAGATCTGAATATAGGAGGCTGATCCTCAAAAATTGGTATGTCCTTTGCATCACATCAAAACCATCTTATTAGTCAGAAACCAAATAATTTAATGTGTACACAGCCTCATTATGTTAAGAAAAGAACTAATTCATTCAATTATTGTTTAGGAAAGCGAAGTTAGAATATGTCACAAGGAGATTCTCCGGTGAAATGGCTTCATTTTATGAGTTAATGTGCTACTTCTTGTAGTAGACCAAAAGATGGTACATGCACATAAAGAAAAATGTACAGGTGGTTATCGCAATAAGGCAACTTCAAGAGTTTGCTGCCAACTGTGCTGATCTTGTCCAAACTCCTATTCTGCTACCATGATTGCATGCTGCAGCTCTCTTTGTTTTCATTTTTCTATCTCACTTCCTTTTGGCTGCAGCTCTCTGCTTCTCTGTTTCCATTTTCAACAATGTCACTTCCTATTTGCTGTTGATGGTGATGGCATAGTGCAACAACAGAGATAAATACTGCAAAAAAGGATCACGCACTTTCAATACCACAAAATATATATTTCGCTTGATATGCATCGTATAGTACTTTTACTTCCATAAATACTTTTTTGCCATTTAGAATGAGTTCCATCCAAGTCAACCAAAGGGTTTAATGGGAAGAAATTAAAATCACCGAAAATTATCTATATAAAAATAGATTTCATATGATATATTAAGTGGAGGGAAAGATGGAACCATCTGCACTGATTCAACAGGTTTAAATCTTGGAGATCATATATTAGATGAATGGGAATTTATAGTCCGTAGACCTCTATCTTACCTATTTCTGGCCGTGACTCATGTCTTATAAGGATTTGAGGCGTAGTGAAATAAATCTAGAGTAAAAAGGCACATGAAAGAACTGAAAACAGATTGCAACTCAAGAAAAAGTTGCATATATGCTGATAAGATTGAACGTATTGCCAGATGTTTCAGACCGACATCTTCCTTTGGTAATCTCTTATCTGACACAATCTGATTTCTATTAAGAAAAAAATTTCTGATGCAGCAGGCATAACAGCATAACAGCTGAATCAAATATCATACTGATGCAAAACACCTAATAAGATAAAATGGTAAACTTCAAACACAACACACCTTTCCATGTACAAGTCAACTTACAAATTAAATAAAGTGCGATCAACAGATAAATGGTTCCAATAAATGGTTTGCTCTTGAAGGAAGCAATTAGTTTATATTTGTTCATGCAAACCGATAGCATCACTTACAGCTATACAGTTATATCTAATATGATAGATAGAGATCAATAAAGGCACGTTTCAATCCACATCAATGAGCTAGATTAGAAACATAAATATACCTGCAAAGACCCTCATCTTGACACTAAACAGATTCCACAGCACCATAGTTGCAGATGCTGCTATAAATCTCTTTCGAGGATAAGATTTCCATGATTCCCAAACACAACTCCTCATCTCCTCAACTGATTCATCAAGAAAATGACTTAACTACTTAATGGGCAAAACTAAAATATCCTCAAGAGACACATCAAGGCTCCATTTATACCATTCACAACTAAAGTACCTTTTTTCAGGGATTTGTCCGAGTAACAAGAACATAGTTTTGGGAGAGTGAAGCTCAAAAAGAACCCTGCAGTTTTTTTTTTTTTTTTTTAATAATCAATTAGGACATGCACTTTAAACAATTAACACAAGTTAGGAGATGGTTTTGCTACTCATTCAGCTGTACCAGTGGCTAAAAGTCTCCATGGTGTTATCAGGTGACCATACTTCGTCATGAAAAAAAGAATAGGTGCCACCTGAAATTAAATCCGGAGTGTTATCTTTGGAAAAAAAAAAAAATCATAAACCAGAGTGAAAGGAAATCAAAAGCATTAAGCTTGCCTTTAGAGTCATCAATGGCTCGCCCGAGAAAAACTCTTGGCTCTTGGCCAGAGCTGCATTCACCATTGGCAAAATCAACTGAGCAACTCGCAGGATGTCTTCTTCCTTTAACTTAAAGTTTGTCCCTTTCAGCTTCTGCTGGTGCCTGTAGAAATTTCTATTATATTCAGAATTTATTCAAACGTAGGTCCAAAAAGATAGAAGCAAGAAATCAATAACTGGACATATACCTCTCGGGAATAGAATCATAGAGGAAAGCCAAGCCCAGAATCAATAAACCCAAGTGAGAAAATGCCGATGTCATGCTGCAAAAGCCGGAAAAAAAATGTAAATTTCAGTATAAGAAATAAAAAAAAAAAAAAAAAATTAAAGGAGAGAGAAATGCCAATATAAAGAGTACCTGAAGCTGACATCCTTTGAGAAACAAGAAGAAAAGAAAAGCATCATCCCCAATCCAAACCACAGCAAAGATTTCGCCGTATTATGCCACATCACAAGCTCCACGATCAGCTCCCACGGCCAACCACCATCCCCGCAGTTCTCAACATTGGTGATTTCTTCTTCACAAATTCTTGGTGACGGGCTCAAAGGAGGAGCCCAAGCCACCAGAGCCAACCTTTCTTCACTCCGAACCCTAGCTTTGCTCGTTCTCTTCCTCCTCGCTCTCACACCCTCCTCCGCAAAGGGCACTACCTCCCTCTCCTCCCTCACCATCTCCTCCTCCAGCCGCCGCCTCGCCCGCCGCATATTTCTCGGGGAAAGCCCAGCTGCCCTGCTCTTCCCTTTCTTTCTGCTGCGGGGAGTCACCACAACTGCTCACAGCATCAGCGCACTCATCAACGATAAGTGGTCGCAGCCGTGGCCTTGAATTTCGATAAGGGGAAGGGGAAGGGGAAAGAAGAAGCAGTTCTTGAAGGGGAGAATGGACTGAAGCTGGGAGTCGATTGGGTCATCGGCTTTGGTTGGATGACGCCGGGGTTTCGGTTGATGGGAAATGGAGGTTGAAGGAGTAAAGGAGTCCTTGGTGAGGTGAAAGATCGATCACTAAGAGGATGAAGTTTGGACCGATTTCTCTTCTTGCTGAGGTTTAAAGAAGGGGGTTTGTTCGTTGAAGGATATAGCCGTGAGAAGTGGGATACTGTTTTTGTTTATTTATTTTCTTTATTTTAATTCAATGCTTTTGTCAGCACAAAGGAAGATTTGAAAAGGTTTGAATGGGGTCATAATTTAAGCGGTAACCAACAGAAGTTGTCCGGACACTTGGAAAGGTTTTTACTTGAGGTTACACATGCGAGGAAACGGATTCATCGGGGGTAAAGAGATTTTTTTTTTAAGATTATTTAGGTGGTTAAATATAATTATTATACTTAGCGCCACTTATACGATGATTAAGAGAGTTCTTTTATTTGTTTTCTTAAATAGTGTCACGGGTAATAATTGTATTGGACTATCTAAGTGAAAGTGAAGGAAGTCTCTTTACCACTGGTAAATTTTTCGTTTTTTCATATATATATATATATATATATATATATATATATATATATATATATATATATATATATATATGGGAGAAGTGAATCAGACTATGCACAATCTACTAGCAATCCTCTATAGCAAGCGATTCAGAAGGTAAGAGATAAATATTAAAGTGAAGTATTTTGCTTAGAGAGCCTCCTTTTGTTATGCAGTCATTCATAGAGCTGCCTTCCCGAGAGATCTAGGAGATCATTGATTCTTGTGTAGTCTCTAACCAACTAAAAATATCCATAATAGACTTTTCTTGTGCCATATTCTCTTGATCCATATTTGATCAATTAGATACCTCAGTGCATCATCGCCTTTGATCCAAATCCACTGAATTTCAACTTCACGAATAGCATATCTATAAGTTTCTCAAGCTCCTATAAGTTCTGCCACTAGAATCGTGATATGAATAAGTGGATAGCTCCTCGTTTTGAACATCTGACACTAGTAGTTTCACAAAGCCCACTTTGCCGTCACTATTAAACCGTGACAAACTACCATTAGAATTGATCTTCATCCATTATAGTGATGGGGAAAGCCATATAGCAAATATGAGTTGTTTGACGAGAGGCGAGGGCCACCCGCTATGGTCCCGACCACTAACAATAAATCAACAATACTACTGTGTCTACTACAAAATTTAGCTACTGTCTCATCGCCAACATAACTAACAGTCGAGATTGATGGAGAATTCTAAAAGAGAGTTTTTTCAGAAAGTGATAATAGTTTTTTTAAACTAACCATCGCATTCCTTGTCCGTCTCTTAATATAGTGCTATATGCCACCAATATTCTTTATCACCATTTGTAGTCCGAGATGATTTCTACATCTTTCCATGTAGTCAGGCACTTGTAAAAAATATGGTCCTCAGTCTCAGCCTCTATGCTACTTTGATCCAGACTAGCCCTCTTGTCTACCAAATTGGCATTGCATGGAATCACATTACTCATTTATCTCCAACATAATATGTGCGCCTTAGTTTAAGCCACAATTGTCTAAATCGAAGAGGTAGAAGGTTGTTGTACAAACTACTCATGAGAGACTGAGGCTTATAACTTTATGGTTTATCTATTGTTCTCTAATATACCCTATCAACTCAATGAATCATCCTCAGCTCTTCTCGTATGAGAAATCTTGCTACTAGACTCACACCGAAGAGGTGTTCAGCTTTTTCTATGTTACTATAAAAAATTGTTGACTAATTTAGGTGGGTCAATCTAAGAATAAAATAAGGATTTTGACTCAAGGAAGACTCGAATTTGAATTATGGAGATGCAATTAATGAAACTATTAATAGAAGTCAAAAAATAAAGAGAAAGATGCACACAAATGTACAAAGTTCAAATGGAAAGATTCACAAACCTATGTTCTTGAAGAAAACCCAGTAGATCAACAAGATCTTTATAGTAATTAGACATATAAGGTCTGTCATGCCTCATTCCCAAAGTACAGTATGCAAGTATCTATAACATACTCGATATTAATATGCTAAGCCTAACATTGTTCATTCATAAAGTTGACAACCACAAAATGGTTAATACAAGTAAATATAATAACTAAAATTCTTTTATTTCGTTATCGAATTTGTTACATCAAACAGGGAGAGCAACAACAGAAACTAAACTAAACATGGACCCACAAGATGTTGGGGAGAAACGTCGGGTCCAAAAACCTTATACTAATAGGTAGAGACCCCAACTTTGTATTTAAACTCATAAAATTTCTTTGTCCTATTCAATGTTGGACATACTTACATATGAATAACTAACAATCTCCCCCTTCATTGTGAGATACAACTTAATTTTGGCAAGCATTCATATGGAAGACCGTGAGAAACTAAATCCAAAGTTACTTGCGTCACCCGACCACTTAATTTTGGCAACCATCTACGTGGAGGACCATGGGAAACCAAGTCCAAAATTTTTTGCGCCACCCGACCACTTAATTTTGGCAACCATCCACGTGGAGGACCGTGAGAAACCAAATTCAAAATTACTTCGCCACCTGACCACTTAAATTTGATAACCATCCACGTGGAGGACCGTGGAAATCCAAACCCAAAATTACCAACTTGGCCCAAACATGGGCTAATATCAATTATTGAGGAAAAACGTCGGGTCCAATCAGGAGCATGATAGGTCTAAACACAAAACCGAGAACCAGTTTGACCAAAAAACTTAAGTTGATAGGTAGAAATCTCAACTTTGTATTTAAATCCATAGGCTTTTTTGATTATTTATAATAAGAAAAACAATATCTACTAACCTTCAACTAACTTGGAGAAATATACCTGGTCATCATGAGTCGGCTCATATGGTTCTATCTCAAATTCCGGACATGCATACAAGGTCGTCGAACATGATTAAAAAACCAAATATATTGCCGGATATACATATGAAGTGGATAAATAGAATAAAGCATGGCTTTTAAAAAAATTAAAATGACAATGATGACGGAACATAAACAAGAAGCAATGGTTAATTAATCAGAGGTTAATGGAAATTAATCTAGTTACGTCTATGTTTTAACCTATGTAATAAGTGTTTTAGATCTAGGATGTCATGATATTGGAGAAGCTAACGAATTGAATTCACATGTTTCAAATATTTCACGAACATACTCGAAATGGTATTTGGATCATGCAGAGTTAAATTGGATATGCCATTAGGCAGCCTAGAGTTTAGGATTGTGAATCCAACAATTCACCATGCATCCATACCATAGTGTGTACTAAGATCAAGTGTATAACTTTACAATTAATACAGTTGAAACACGATACTTTTTCATCATTCAGTTTTTGGTACTAACCTAGTGTTATCTATATTATACAGTAGTCCATGTCAAGTCCATGTATAATCCAAGCTATAATCATATCGACCTCAAGTGTTACTAATATCATGTCTATGTCAGTTCATTTCAAGAATAGTGTTAAGATCAAGTATAATTAACTTGTTAACTATACAACTTTTCCTATTTAGTGACTTAATCCAATTTATATTTTATTGAATAAACAACATTATAGGTAAATTAACGATCAACTAATTCAGAACATCATAGATATGATCAACCAGATGAGAGCATGGAAGTAGGATCTTTTCCGTACATCACGTTCCTTAATTCAAAAAGACTTTCCTTCGGGAGTTTGCAACTGGACTCTTGCCTAGATATCGATAAAGAATGATATTACAAACAGTGTTTCCATAATTATAGATTCCATGTGATTTTACCAACATAGTACATATCAATTGTTAATGAAGCTATTTACGTGTTTTAACAAGTATATGTTCATAATAAAAATAAAATGATTATGATAAAGTGAATTATAAATATAGATTGATCAAGTATGAGTTCGTTAAGTTAATTATATGCAAAAATAAACAATAGAAGCACTTTTATTGTTTGAATCTTACGAATTTCATTATATTTTAAAGATTTCTCTTGAATTTTAAAAGTATACAATATTTCGATTGTAATTTTTAAAGGTTAGTGGGTTTTAAACAAGTAAAATTAGAGTAGTTATCTTATTGGATTTGTAAGATAAATATATGTAGTTTTTAACTCGGTTCTTATTGGGTATGAGTGTGAAAACTCACCTTAGTCTAACAAATTTAAGCCAAATAAGAAAAATAGGGGGAATATCACTAGTCTCAGCCAAAGGAACTCAGAACCCAAAAGTCAAGGGTTGGAAGAGGGATGGTGCTTTGGTGGAGTGAGGAGAACTCGGGCAAGACGAATCGCTACTGTTGTGCTACTGCTGGGGGTGGTGGCTATTAGCCGCGGTAACTACTACTAGCTGTAGGCAGGGAAGGAGAATTTGGTGATGGATTTCAAGGGAGTTTGCTGTATCAAAAAAGGGATATAAATAGATCTATAAGAGGGCGTTAGGGGCTGAATTTAGGTGACTAAATTAGGAGTTGAGTTAATCTTGTGATCAATGATGGTCATATAGTAAATTAAATGAAGATAAGTTTAGGCATAGGGGAAGGAAGAGGAATTGAATGGAGCTGAATTTGGGAAATGGATATGTAACCATGGTGGTCAAATGTTGAGTTGGAAGAGATGAAGCTAAGCCATGGAAGGGGGAAGAGAAATTGATGGGAAGGTTGAAAAAAATGATATATTAGAAAAGATTTATATTAATTAAAATTCTCTCTTATTATCTTGTTTGTCTAAGAGTGATTTATGCAGGAGTTGGTCATGAGTTCAACTCATGGCTAAGCAGTATTTTTTTTTACAGAAAATAGTTTTGGTCTGGACCAAGGAATTTGGCTGGGGTTAGTTTGAAATAATTAATAATTTAGAAAAAAAATTTGGCCTGACTAACTTATTTTCCGTAAACGCTTATTTCACTTTTTCTAAGCAAAATAATATTTGAAAAATAAATGTTATGTATAATGGTATAAGGTAGTTGTATTCTACCTCTTAGCGAAAATTTTGTTCTCGAAATTTAACTGAAGATAAAACTGTAGCTGCAATGTCAATCAAAAAGTTATTGGTACCATTTGCGGTTGTCGTCTCATCATTTCTAGGTTATTGTTTTTGAGAGATCAATGGTTCCAAGAGACTAATATGATAGGAATAACTTTGTTCTTTACACCTCCTTGTGGTCAAATATAGCTATCGAGCTTCTCTTGGTAAGAAAGATATGTCTCTCTAATTTCAAATGGTCCAATACATAGCTTTTATTCTGAACATAGTGCTTTAGTTAGAAGCATGTGGAATAAATTGTGCATGCATTTCAAGGATGACAAAAAAACTAATCGGTATGAAACCTTCTCATCTCCATGATATTGAAAGGACTCCTAGACATAGCTTCATGTTAGGAAAAGATAGCGGAATAATACTAATGAAACAACCAGTGGAATCAAATAGTTAACCGAAGAGAAAAATAGTAGAGACAGAGAACACGCAGATTTAACGTGGTTCGGCAATATGCCTACGTCCACGGGGACACGATCGAAAAACTTCCACTATATCAAAAGAGAATTACAACTTTCTTGTTCTCAACCACAAGAGAAATCACAAAGAAATCACACAAGATTTTGAGATCAAACCCTAACCTCTTGTTGCAGTGATTTATCTCTTTGTTCCGGCTGCCGAAGAAAAAAAAAGACCCCGAAAAAAAAACAGAGCAGAAGCCGCACCTCTTCTTCTCTGGCCGAGAAGAAATTGAAGCCCACCTTCAAAATAATTAGCAGCAACAACACTAATTATCTTCCCTTGGCCAAACCTTCAGCCGAGTAAAACAGAGCAGCAATAATAATTATTTTGCATGCAGCCGCAAAATAATTTAACCTAGAAAAGGAACCTGCCACCAATTTGCTCTCCTTCGGCCGAACAACAGCAGCACTTTTTTTTCTCTATTTTGTTTCATCCGCCCATTTTCTGGTTTTTAATTCGGCTTCATATTTTCGGCACGCCCAAACCCTAGCACCATACCCCATATATATATTATATTATAACGGGTTTGGGCCGATTTTGGACCCTTTTCGGTTGACCGAAACCCGTTTCGGTAATGGGCTCCATTAGCAACAATCTCCCACTTGGAGACCAATTACTAAAAATGTAATCTCTATATATGATAATCCCAGTGTCCAAAGTTTTTACCTTGATCGTTTAAAGTCCCAATTTCAGCATTCAATATAAATGCACCAAAGTTGAGCAATAGCTCAACTTTTTCCCATCAACCGGCTTTGTCAACATATCTGCAAGATTCTTACTACCCTCAATCTTCTCCAACTTCAATTGGCCATCCTCCAACAAGCATCTAATGAAGTGATATCTCAAGTGAATATGTTTAGTCCGTGAATGATACGCCGAGTTCTTAGCAAGATGAATTGCACTCTGACTGTCACTGAATAACCTGCAATCAACTCCATCAAAACCCAACTCACTCATCAATCGCTGCAACCAAATAAACTCCTTACTTGCTTCTGTAGCTGCAACATACTCAGCTTCTGGCGAAAATAAAGCAACAATTGACTGTAATCTTGAAACCTAGCTTACCGCTGTCCCTCCTACAGTAAAGACATAATCTGTGGTGCTCCTGCCATTGTCTCTATCACCCGCATGGTCCGAATCCACAAAACCTTGCATATCAATGTTATTACCCCCAAAACACAAACAATAATTTGAAGTACCTTTCAAATACCTGAAAATCCACTTCACTGCTTACCAATGTTCCTTCTCAGGATTCTTCATGAATCTACTCACTACTCCCACTGCATGTGCAATATCTGGTCTTGTACTCACCATTGCATACATGAGACTCCCAACGGCCGATGAATAAGGCACATTCTCCATGTGTCTCTTCTCCTAATCTGTCTTAGCACCTTGCTTCTTTGACAGTTTGAACTGTCCACCAAGAGCTGTAGTTACCGGTTTTGCATTTTCCATATTGAATCGCTCCAACACCCTTTTGATGTATCCCTCCTGAGATAACCACAATTTCTTGTTTTTCATATCTCGAGTAATTTGCATCCCAAGAAGTTGTTTAGTTTCACCCATGTCCTTCATAGAGAATCTCCCTGCCAACTTTCTCTTGAGATCATTAATTTTCTTCATGTATGTACCTGCCACAAACATATCATCTACATACAAAGTAAGTATAATAAAATTACCATCCTTAAACTTGTGTAGATATACACAATGATCTGAATTGCTTCTGGCAAAACCCGAATCCAACATAAACTTGTCGAACTTCAAGTACCATTGACTCGGCGCTTGTTTCAACCCATACAAGCTCCTTTTCAGTCGACATACCCAATTCTCTTTTTCTTTAACTTCATATCCCTCCGGCTGTTCCATGTATATTTCCTCCTCCAAATCACCATGAAGGAAAGCAGTTTTTACATCAAACTGCTCTAAATATAATCCTTTTACAGCTACAATACTTAATATTGTTCTGATAGAAGTCATCTTGACAACATGTGCAAATATTTCATTGAAGTCAATACCTTTTCTCTGACCGTATCCCTTTACCACAAGTCTAGCCTTGAACCTTTGTGTCCCTCCTGCCTCATGTTTTATCCTGTATACCCACTTGTTATGCAATACTTTCATCTTTTCCGGTCGCTTCACCAATTCCCATGTGTGATTCTCCTCCAAAGAAGACATCTCATCACGCATGGCTTGCTCCCACTTAAGACGAAATTTATCCTGCATAGCCTCTTAGTAACTCTCTGGTTCACCTGCATCAGTATACAAAACATGATATAAGGAAGACAAAGTTTTTGGGTTGGTTTCCTTATCCTCGTGCTCCTTCTCAAAGTGGGAACACTCTCTAATGAAGTACTGGAACCATCTATTTCAGTCAATGGCTCTCTTTCCTGTTCGGTCTCATCTGAAACTTGTGTATTCTTAGGTGTAGCCATTTCTTCTCCTTCAGATGTAGGTATTTCTTCCTTTCTTTTATCCATGGGATCAATCCCATCCTGTGGCTCATTCAGCTCCAAGTGCTCTTTTTCTACTGCATTCTCACTCTTACTTTCCGTTCGGTCTTTATACATACAGCCCTCATTGAATACTACATCTCTGCTACGAATTACCTTGTTATGCTCATAATCCCATAAGCGATAACCATATTCGTCGCCACCGTATCCAATGAATTCACACTTCTGAGATTTAGAATCAAGCTTCTTTCTCATCTCATGATCCACATGTGCATATGCTATACAACCAAACACTTTTAAGAAAGAATAATTCACAGTCTTACCAGACCACACCTCCTTTGGAATTCCTCTATCTAAAACACTAGCTGGACTCCTGTTGATCAGATAGACTGCCGTATCTACAGCGGCTCTCCAAAGTTGCAAAGGCAAACCTGCTTGTAGTCTCATACTCCGAGCTCGCTCCAAAATGGTTCTATTCATCCTCTCAGTCACGCCATTTTGCTGCGGTGTCCTCGGTACAGTCTTCACTCTCCTAATCCCATGGGTAGAGCAATAGTCATCGAACTCCCTATTGCAAAATTTCCCACCATTGTCTGACAACAGACATTTTACCTTCAAACCTGTTTCATTCTCAACAAGAGCTTTCCATACCTTGAGAATCTTGAAGACATCGGATTTCTGCTTAAGTGCAAACACCCATATTTTCCTGCTTGCATCATCTATGAAAGTGATAAAATAAGAATTACCTCCAAGAGACTTCGCCGAAGAAGGTCCCCATACATCTGTATGCACCAACTCCAATCTCTCGGTTTTCTTCTCCTTGCCATCCTTCATAAAACTAACTCTTTTCTGCTTTCCAAACACACAGTTCTCACAGAAATCAAAGTTAGTATCTTTCATATCTGTCAACATACCTCTGGATTGCAATACCCTCATGCCGCTTTCGCTCAAGTGACCGAGCCTCTGATGCCATAAGGTAGCCTTCTCATTCTTCACGGTGGCCAAAGAGACAACGTGATCCACCGAGCTTGAGAGTAAATATAGAGTTCCCACTCTCTCACTCTTGACCACTACCATTGCTCCTTTACTGATCTTCCACTGTTTCTTCTCAAATGAGATTTGATAACCTTCGCCATCCAGCTTACTAACAGATATCAAATTTTTCTTCAAATCCGGTATGTGTCTGACCTCTTATAAAAGCAACTTTCCACCATTGTGCAACTTCAACTGAATTGTCCCATTACCGACAATCTTGTATTCCTGCCCATTACCAACAGTCACATGCCCAAAATCACCATGGACATAATTATCAAACCATTCTCTACGAGCAGTGCAATGGAACGAAGCCCCTGAATCCACAAACCACGAATCTGACCTTGATTCTGTATGGACAGACAAACACAAGTCATCATACTCTTCACTTTGATTCACCACATTCGCTCCTTCCTTATTTTTATTTGGACAATCCTTCTTCATATGACCCTCTGCCTTATATTTGCAATACACTAACTTTTTCTTGAACTTTTTCTTAGATTTTGATCTTCCTCTTTGCTTCGACTCCCTGCTTGAACTTCTACCCCTTTCCTTTTGTCTGTCATTATTAACCGACAGAGCAGTACTTGTAGAAACCGTGCTCTCACCCATGCTCTTTTTCATCAATTCATCATTCATGATTGTACTCATAACATCATTGAATTTAAGAGCAGTATTGGAAGAATTGCTGATGGTCATAACAACATTACTCCAACTATCTGGTAACGAACACATAAACATCAAAGCTTTAATGTCATTAGCAAAGACAAAATCTAAAGATTCAAGTTGTGCCCATAATGTGTTAAATTCGTTCAAATGATTAACAACTGAACTATCAGAAGGCATATTTAAGTTGAACAACTTTTTCATTAGAAACAGTCTATTTGAAGCAGACGGCTTCTCATAAAATTTAGCCAACACTGACATCAAACCTGAAGTGGTTTTCTCCTTGGAGACGTTGAACATAACCTGTTTTGTCAGGCACAATCGAATCTACGCCAAAGCCCTCCTGTCCAACAATTCCCACTCCTCATCTATCATCTTTTCTGGCTTTTCTCCAAACAGTGGTTGATGTAAATTCTTTTGATATAAATAATCTTCCATCTGCAATTTCCACCATTGGAAATCTGTCCCATCAAAATTTTCAATTTCTCCCTTCCTATTTTCCGCCATAACTCCCACTCAAAATCAACACCGATCTGAGTGAAATCTGACCCGAACCAGGGGCTCTGATACCAATTGTTAGCAAAAAATAGCGAAATAATACTAATGTAACAACCAACGGAATCAAATAGTTAACCGAAAAGAAAAATAGCAGAGATAGAGAACACGCAGATTTAACGTGGTTCGGCAATATGCCTACGTCCACGGGGATACGATCGAAAAACTTCCACTATATCAAAATAGAATTACAACTTTCTAGTTCTCAACCACAAGAGAAATCACAAAGAAATCACACAAGATTTTGAGATCAAACCCTAACCTCTTGTTGCAGTGATTTATCTCTTTGCTCCGACCGCAGAAGAAAAAAAAAGACCCCGAAAAAAAAAAAACAGAGCAGAAGCCGCACCTCTTCTTCTCTGGCCGAGAAGAAATTGAAGCCCACCTTCAAAATAATTAGCAGCAACAACACTAATTATCTTCCTTTGGCCAAACCTTCAGCCGAGTAAAACAGAGCAGCAACAATAATTATTTTGCATGCAGCCGCAAAATAATTTAACCAAGAAAAGGAACCTGCCACCAATTTGCTCTCCTTCAGCCGAACAACAGCAGCACTTTTTTTTCTTCTCTATTTTGTTTCAGCCGCCCCTTTTTCTGTTTTTTAATTCGGCTTCAATTTTTTGGCACGCCCAAACCCTAGCACCATACCCCATATATATATATATTATATTATAACAGGTTTGGGCCGGTTTTGGACCCGTTTCGGTTGACCGAAACCCGTTTCGGCAATGGGCTCCATTAGCAACACTTCCCTCTAGTGCTGAATTAGATGACACTCTCGGCCAATGAAATGGGCTTTAGCTAGTTTGAATCAACTAGTATATAGAAAAATAAATCATGGGTTCATATTTTCCAAGAAAATAAAATAAATATGATAATGGTTTACGGTAGTTGCAAGATCTCTCAAGAGCAGTCATCTCTTTCTTTCTGGTTACGTGCTCTCAAAGAGTAATCTTCTGTCCCTTTCCTCATTGAGGAAAAAGATATTTGTAGGTTTTTCTGGTCAATCAAGAGTTACCATCGTTAAGGAGTTAGAATTCTACTGTTTTTTTGGTATAATAAAAGATTGTCTTGATAACACATGAATTGAAAGATATAGTTCTAGTAGAAGTCAAAGAGTTATCCTTTTTAATTCTGTAATAAACTTATGGTACTCTCTAAGTCTCATTCAAGTTTGATTATTTTGAACAAGTCTTTCTTGATGCTGTTAATCATGTACATCGTAACGGGTCTATATGTTTACGAGCTTGGTTCGGTCTTTTTTTTTTTAAATAATAATATCTCCTCATTCCTGAGTTTATTCAAATGTGCTTTTGAGTGTTTCTTGTGATTTCTTCAACTCAAGAGTACTAGGTTTGGCTCAACAACTTGATATTTACAGAGTGAATAAAGTAAAATATGCTTTTAATAACTCTAATTTAGGAACAAGTTCGTTTTTTGAATCTAATAATTCATAGAATTTGCTTTTGATTTTCTTTTAGTTAGAGAGAAAATGGTTGCTCAAATAGATATCAACGAGATGCTCTACTCGCCTTGAGGTCTTATAAAAGTAGTTTTAAAAGATACCTAAATATTTGCATTATTATTATCCGAAGGATTTAAGGTAGATCACGCAAAAAGTTTACACCCAGTAGTAGGTTATCTTACTCAAAAAGTATCTCCATGAGTTGAAGTCTCACATTTGTGCTCTTCCTTAAGTGCTTATTGGATTTTGGATGTGTTGAGGACTTGCTTTCAACTCTAGGTTACCTTTCCACTTTATTGAGATATAATATGAGTGTAGGATTCATATAAGCACCCTTCCATAAAAGTTTATAAAAATCTAGCTTGCGTGTGTCAAGTTGGCTTGGCTGTTCGAAGAGCTTATGTTAGATGTTGGACAGTGTTTTACCCATTTTTAGCAACAAATCATGTAAATGGAAACCCCATATTGGCACTCTTCTATAGGCTACCTGGTTGTGTCTGACGTCATATGGGAATTTACAACTCGCGACTAGTCTAGAGAGGGGATCCAGATTAGATTTGTCTGTCTCATTCTTACTTAATTATATTCGAAATAATTAAGCGAATAATATTTAGCCCAAATTAGTTTCTTGAAAGGACAAATCTTGGCTGATCTGAGTATGAAATCTTACCGAATCTAGTGCATTAAATGACATCATTTTACCTAGGTGGATGGCTGAGATTTAATCTCAATCTTAACGACAATGTTTGTACTTTTAGTTGGAAAGTGGTACTAGAAAAGGGCGGTGTGTTGATACATATTTTCATGGTTATTTCACGCTTGTAAAATCTTCACTTTGTTTGTTTATACTGAATTGGAGTTTTATTCAAGCGTCATTCTTTCATATCTTCTAACTTTTACCCCATTGCTTTGATCCATTCATGTTCATCGACAGATGATTAAAAGCTCACTGATTTTATGTCTGGACCCACAAATTTTTCTAACAACTAAATCACTTCAATTGAGCCCCAGAATTGGATTCATTGCTCAGATTAGCCATAGATTGGTTTGTCACATGTCTGATACAGACTTCGAATGAAGAAGATAAAATCAAAATATTGTAGCATTCGAATTATTGCTCGTTAGGTAGACCAATATATGGTCAAATTCTTTGAACGAGCCTAAAATGAACTCGATTGACCCAAACTAATATAGAAACTTCATGAATGAATCCAAAATAGAAATCTGGCCCCATAGAGTTAGTTGACTATCCAAAACACCTGAATGGAGAACCATTGGCCATCTAGAGTTCTAGGCCCAAGAACCTTAGTGTCCAAGCTCCAAATTTAGAGTTGTTTATTCCGTTGGATTTGTCTCACCATGATCTTCGATTTTGTATAATTTTTTCGACAAGTTGGACTCTAGATGAGAGAGTTATAGCTATCTAAAGTTCATAATTGAAATCAATGGTTAGGATCTATTTAATTTTAGTCATTCTTATCCATTAAGATCTGATCCTATTTACTCTTATCTCTTTAGTACTCGTGCTGATCGCTATCTCTCTCAGTCTTATCATGAAGGGCTCTAGATAAAATCAAACTTCAAAGTTAGATTTCTTGATAAATCAAATTAATCTTGATACTATCTTTAGAAATTGCTTGAATAAATCATGCCATATGATTGTTATCCAATAAAAACCACTTCAATTCAGTCCAATCTAAACAACCTAGACAGCCGATCATTGACCGTCTAAGTTGTTTCAATCCAAAATTTTTTTGAAAACTACATGAAATAGAAATTACCCCTCTATAATAGAGGAGACTGAAAATACTCCTGATTATAGTCTTTTTGCATGTTTTTGAAAAGCGTATGGGCAATCTATGGGTGCTCCAACAAGCGCTTTCAATGCTCCAATCGACCCTTTTCGATGTTTTTGGACCATGCAACCTCAAATGTCATCCTCCTTTCTCCAATCATAATAGAAGTATTATCTAAAACTCCTTTATTTCTTATTATTTTGTATGCATTTTATTCAAAATTTTAGATTTCTTGATATAGACCTCAAATATTCTCAGTTTTCTCATTTTCACTTATAGAATAAATTTTTTCTCAAAACACTCAATCATTTGGTCTTATAAACACAAATAAAACTATATAAACATGATTTTTGATTAGGGCCTAGATATGTGCATGGTTAATACAAGAGTATGATAGATATCTTTAATAAGGCAGATATATCATGTGTTATTAATGCAGAGTTATGGAGGAACTAAATGATGGAATAGGATGCTCAACAAGTTCCAAAGCCAAGGTCATGGCATTATCTGAATTCCATAGTATCCTCCTCGGAGATAAAATTCATAGTCCATCAGATGGCTAGTCTTTAGTGGCAAAATCCAGATCACTTATGTAGTCATTGAAGATTCCTCCATAGAGGTAAAATTCAAAGTCGAACTGATATCAATCCACCACAGTTGTAAAATCCAAAGTCCATGGCAGCCTGCATTTGTGGTAAAATTCAGAGCCAATACACTCGACTTTTCCAGAGTCCCTATCCTAGACACAGTGCTTTTATGATTTGCATGTCTATCACTTTAGTTTCGATGTTCAACTTGGGATGTTGAACAAAATCGGAACTATATGATCATTATATGCTTATCTGTATATCATTTACATTTGACTTATGCTTATCCATGTTATGCTTGATCTATCATGATCAATAATAACATATCATGTACATGAACACTTGTTTCTAAGTATTTTATTAGTATGCCTTCTTCTTTTCATTGTTCTATTTGTCTGATTTAATTCTCTGCATTATAAATCCTAGGTTTTGAGGATGAGGAAGGAGAACTTGCCCCTGCCTAAGACTTGTATTTCATTGACCAAGTAGAGCAAAGTGATGGGTGTCATCACTTGGAGATTCTGCATATAGTTGTTTATATTTTCTTTCATTAGGGTGTTGTCTCTTGTTCTTATTCTTTTTGTTACATATAATCTGAGCTATGCGCCTTATCATGTGACCAACTATATATATATATATATATATATGTATATATATATATATATATATGTATATATATATATATATATATATATATATATATATATATATATATATATATATATATATATATATATATATATATGTATATATATATATATATATGTATATATATATATATATATATATATATGTATATATATATATATATATATATATATATATATATATATATATATATATATATATATATATATATATATATATATATATATATATATATATATATATATATATATATATATATATATATATATATGTATCTTTTCAGTTATCGACGTTGTTTATTCATCTAATTACTGTAGTAGTTTGGTTATCCCAAGATTCTATGCTTATGAGTTTTTCCTTCAACTACTTATGAGCTTTTCCCTCAACTAGTTAGGCCTAGTATACACCAATTAGATCACGATGGGTGATAGCATACTACATTTTTGAAAACAACTGTAGAACTCGGTGTTATACTATCATAACTTAACTTGCTTTTACATGGTGGCCAAATTTAGTCTTGCAATCATAGTTTCACATGTTATTTGAGGTTTTCGGATTAGAAACAGAGCGACATTGCTCTGATATTTTACCATTTGGACTATTGAGAATGATTCCTACGTCACTTATGAGTTTGCAAGAGGATCGTCTATGTAGAAAATCCGTGAGTACGAAAAACACAAAAGATTAAAAAAAGATATTAAGAATTAAAATGGTAGACTTGAAATTACATGAAAGTAATCAATGGATAACACAAAAATACTTTCGGCATGTTTAAACACAGAAGATAATTATTATTTTTTTCTTTGACCTTTAAAAATAAAATTTCCTTTTTTAAATAACTTTTGAAGAGCTTAATATATAACATGCTATTTGGTGTTAGAAAATATAATAAAGCATTTAATATATTTAGGTGATAGTGAAATAATAACATTTTGAGTTTATAGAAAACAAAAAGAATAGTAAACAAAAACATTGAAAGGTACATTAGTATAACGAGATTATAATTTTCTAACAATAATAGAATTAAAATATCAACATATTAAAATATTTAAACTTAACACATAGGATGTGTAATGATAATATATAATTTTTGAATGCTAAAAAATAGATATATATTGTGCACTGCAGAGTCTAATAATACAAATTATAGATAAACTATAATTAATTTATGATAATTCTTTAGATCTGGATATTTTAATATCATGTAAGTACACTATTACTTAGCTCATATATTTAAGATATATATGCCAGCAACATATACAGATCACTCACTCTATGAATCCAATAACAATAATCTATATTTCTGAGTCCGAGTTACGCATATCACTTAATTAACTATAAATTAGATAATGATTCTGGGTCTATTAAAGACATTATATCATATGGAGTAACTGATAATAAAGGATTCTAATGATGTTGTTGAATATATCATTGATTGATTAATATGTTGAAGATAACATAAGTTAAATAACGAAGATACTACTGGCGATTTCCTATGCTTGATAGCTATTTAAAGTGTTCCCAAATACATGTACAACATAAATGAACATGGTCTTTGTTTTTTTTAAAAATAAATAACTATAATATTAGTTAATGAGAATTAACTATATCTTATTTAATGAAATAGAATTCCATAAGTGAAAATAATGATCTAGTAATTAATATCATATAAATTCACTCCGAAGTTGTGCTGGAAAACCCCAAACATTGATTTTTTTTTTTTAAAGAAGACTCAAAAATTTGCCATATCTCTATTTTGAAAATTGATAGTGATAATTCTGAGCTCCTTCTCTCTTTCTCTCTCTCTGTTTACTATACTCTACTTTTCTATGCTTTCTTCACTTACTTTTTTTTTTTTTTTTTTCCCTCTATCCTTGCCAGTTGAACAGAGAAAACAATTTTTTTTTATGCTAAATAGGGGAGGAGAGTTGAAGTTTAATTTTTATTTGGTTTTTTTATTTTTTTATAGATATTTATAAATTTAGGTTAGTTTTAGGATAATATTAGATATAGGATAAGTCTTTCTAATTAAATTTAAATTTAGTTGGATTTGCTATTATCAAACTAACTAGTATTTTAGATAAAATCAAATTATAAGTTAAATAGAGATAAGATTAACTTAGCAATAATAATATTGATACTATCACATCAATTATTAGGTAATATAATTAAAAATAAATTAATATAAAAATATCATTTAAAAAGTACAAAAATATTGTATAGGGGAAACTGGGTATTACACTGTGTAGATTCGTTTTCGAATGGTAAAAATTGGTGCACGTTGAAGACTATGGGAATGATGAAACCTATTTGTGAAAAAAACCCTCAAAGAAGTTGATCTAAAATATAGAATGTCTTTGAGATTGTTGTAATGGTGATGCCGAATCACCAATGATTCCTTTCTTCTCCATACTTTTCACTAAAAATCCTCTAAAAGTTCTTCTTCTTCTCCATAAATCCATTTATAGATTTGCTTCTATCCTCAATAGATCTCAACCTAAAAGAAATTAGGACTCCTAGATCCTCTTTCCAATATAAACTCTTCTTGAAAACTATATTAAAATCTGCCTAAAAAGGATCTAGAACTCACATCTGTTGGCCCCATTGATGTAGGCTTACTATCCTTGATGGGTAGTTTGCCTACAATGGTGTATTGATTTCCTATAGCAATGGCAACGCCCAAGTTGATTTACCATTGATGGTGGAACATTACTACTTGTGGGGACTTTTCCAGCTGGATTACTCCTCACTAAATTGATAATATCTCTTACTCGAAAATTTGATTTGGGTGATTCAAGCACAATTGACAAAGGACTCAAAACTTTACAGGTTTTTCTCCAACATAACTTTTTCCACTTCTATGCATATCAATTTTAAATATGGACTTGAAGTTGATGCTGATGTAAAAATTTCACTCATTCTTCCTTCTGCTTCATCTTAAATTTAAACAATCATAATTTTCACGTTTAAACTCCGATTTTGCTGATCTTGCTATTATTTTGAAAGGATTTTAAGATACTACAACTTTCTAATAGATTTTATCTTGTGATTCATATTGTTAATCTAATATTATTTGATTGATCATCATCTCACTTGGTTCGTTTGCATCCATCTCACTTGTCCAAGAGAAAGAGAAAGAGTATATATATATATATATATATTGGAAAAATAATTTTCTTCTCCACACCTCATGTACCATAATCCAAGCTTCCTCCACCCCCAAACTTGCCATTCCCCAGCTATCCCCTACTAACTTAATCCTATTGAAGGACATTTTTTTTTGAAAAATATGGCAAGTGGAATTGGTAGAGAATGTTGAAAATTTAAACAAAATATTCAGGGTCCACCCCTAAAATCGATAGTATTAAAAAATTTCAAAAAATATATAAGATACTATGGAATAAGACAGTAAATATGTATCTTGTAGAATAAAAAATTTAGATATAGAATTCAAGATAAAAATTATCAAAGTTAAATATCAGTTAAAATCTGTACCAAAATCCTGACCATAAGTGAATTATCTTAAAGAACCAACACAAACATTTAAGAGATTAAGGTAATTACAACTTCCAATAATAGTGATGGCTATTAGTTAGTGGTTTTGGTGCAGTTAGTCGATAGTGCTTGATAGTGATGGCTGCCGACAGTAGTCAGAAGCAATAATTATCATCGATAGTGGGGACTGTCACTGCCTATTGATAGTCTATTAGTAGTCTTTTTCCTTATCGATATTTGCCGGCGAAAAATTCTGGAGTCATATGTCAAAATAAATAGACCTGCAAATTTAGTGCTAGAGATCCGCAACTCAGCAGATCCGCAAACATGAAGATCGAGGTTCACGACCTAGCTATGACAGAACAGGTTCGCGAATCTAAAATTGAGATTTGCGATACCACTCGGGGAGGGGTTTAATACAAAGTCACCTGACCCGAATAAGGAGACGGAGACATTGTCCTAGAACCCCTATATAAGGCGAAAGAGAAGGGATTGATCATCTTCTTCTTGAATTACCCCTTGTGATCAAAAGTTCAGAAACTTTATTTTTTCTGCCAATTGAAAGAGTTTGTGCGGAGTATCAATAGAGAGCATGATCGTTCCTCCACAGCTATCTTAGAATCCAGCTTTAAATAAAGAGGGAATCTATTTTCCTCAGCTTCTGTAAATGGAAAACCATTGGAATTGTAATCCTTTATTGAAAAATCTCAATAGAGCATCATTTACAATTTTTATAGCGAACAAAAGATTGGCAATTTCGCTGGGGATTGCCATCACCTCCGTTGATTTGGTAGTAGCTCAATCCGACAGCATTCCAGTTGGTAGCCTGGTCAACTCGCTCACCATCTAGTTTGACCAAGAAAGGTATCAGGAATTCCTTCCTTCAGGCTCCAAGAGCCCTACTTCCTTATGGGAGTGCCGTAAAGTCTCCAAAGGGTCAATCTCTAAGGAGACTCTAAGGGTAACAACTCCGTAGGGGGAATCGGTGGACCAAGTTGGTCCGAAATCCTCTTCTTCACCAATGATGGGCACTAAGCCAGTTTCGCTAAGACTCCTGATCTCTCAAGAGAAGTGGATCAAGGTACTGACTTCATCAAGGGAAAACAACCACTATCTACTTCGCAGATCTATGATGCAGAGAAGAAGGTTTCTTTTACTCGTACAATGAAGAGGAACCTAAGAAGAAGTAAAGCTCGTGCCCTTCGCAGGACCGCACAGCAAAAGGTAATCGCCAACTCATCATCACAAAAGCCTACTGTACAAGTATGGAGGCCAAAATGCCAGATTACAAAAGATTAAGACGCAAAAGGATTTACTCGCGTTTCCTACAGAAAACGAAGTAAATCTACCAAAATTATCTATGACTACAAACGCGGAGCCTACATTCGCATCCCTCGTGTTCCAGGGGAAAATCATGATCGCGCAACTGAAGGAGCCCACGAACCTCAAGTTCATGGAAGACGTGTGATGAATAACATATATTGTATTTTTCCTCTCATACTTTATCTATTTTTGTATATAAATAAATGCTACTCGGGTATTTTTAGTGTCTTTTGCAGGTAATCCGAATTATACGAGGAGAAGGCATGAAATCAGAGTTGGAGTCAGAAATCAGAGTCCGAAAAGTTACTAAAGTGGGCAAGACTATGAGAATATGATGCCTTAGAGACTCAAAGTCGAATACAGTCAAGAATATTAAAGCTAGAAGACGAGGGTTACATGAATACAAAATTTCATGAATTTATCTCAAAATTTAACCGCTATTTAGCGGTTTTTACCGCCATGTGGCGGCCAAATTTGGGTCCCATGCGCCGAGATTTTTTTTCTGGCTTCTTTGTAATTTTTTCATTTTTTAGTTCTGCTAGAAATAGGGCTTGGTTTCCAACGCCTATTTAAAGGCCGACCCTTGTATTGTGACAGTAATCTAGAATTTTTGTATTCGATTTTTCTCTTCAATAAAGTTGGGGTATTTGCTGAAGGTCGACGGCCACAACACCGTATCCAGAGGTAACCCATTGTTCTTGAGATTCTTATTTTCTTTCTGCATAGATTTGATTGCTTTTTAAATTAGGGTTTACTGCTTTCTAGATTAGGGTTTACCGCTTTCTAGATTAGGGTTTATCATTCTATGAATAAAAAGTTGATCTTCCTTAGTAAAAATCATGAGTAGCTAATTAGATCAGCTCTAGGATGTAGATGAAGCTAAGATCCACCATGTAATTATTTTCTAATATTTTTCTTCTTAAATAAAATTAATAAAGCCATGATTTCTCAAATGAAAGATTAAAATACAAGGACCCGAAGTTTAGAACTTTGATAGGTTATACTTGAATTAGGATTCTTGATAATCTATGCTTAGTTAGGGATTGGGGTTGCTAGTTTTGTCTTTTTATTTGAATTATCTAAAAGAATTAGTTTATTTTTATAAGAAGTAGCATCTTTTGATGAGCTATACTTGCACAACACTTGATAGCTCATGCTTAGGGCACTTTAAGTAAAAATTAAACTAAAAAGATTGAATTTTTATGATAGAAGAAAATAGTAGAAGTAAGAACATGGCTGGAAATTAGTAGATTCTATATCCTAGGCTACTTAGATTAATCCGACCTCAATCTAGAACCTTTGGTTAGTCCGTTGAACTATAGAGAAAGTAAGAACGCAGAAACACCTTAGATCCTTGTGAGACGAGCTGTACAGCTCTACAACGATACTGTGCGCTTGCAGTAAATATAACACATCAAATTTTTGGCGCCGTTGCCGGGGATCGACGGTGTTTTTCTTACTTTTTCTAGCATTTTACGGGTTAATAGTGTGTGTGAGTGTGCAGGAAATAGAAATTGCAGAGACAGAAAAATTTAAAGGATTGGAAGAGCCTCTTAACCAAGTAGAAAAAAGCTCGAAGTCAAATTCATCAGTCTAGCCGCTATTCAGCTGCTAGAATCGCTATTTAGCGGTGAAACAGGTACGTTCTGAACCTGAATTTTCTCTGTTTCTATAGTTTTTTTTCCTGATTCTCTAGAAAAATCTTAAAAAAAAAAAATACAAAAATTAGGAACAGTATAATTAACATTTTTATTTGATCATATCTATTCATCCGTTTTATCTCTCCACCATACCCCACTTCTTGCATTAGTTTAGGAAGTTCACGCATACACTCACGGTTGCTGGTTCATACCACATTGGACTCGTGATCAATTTGGTCGACTTGTAAGATCAGATTTGTTCATGGGAGACAAGATGGACCAGCCGATCCCGATCCTTCAGGATCGATGTTACCCGTTGCGTACATCATTACCATCATGCATCAAACTTCCACACGTAGCGGGTAATCACTATGAATTAAAACCGCAGTACATTAGTATGCTTCCCAAATTTACTGGTTCTGATTCAGAAGATGCATATCTCTTTATCAGTGAATTTCAAGAAGCATGCGTAATGATAAAACTGCAAAACTTATCGGAGGACGCAGTTAAGCTCCGCTTCATCCCTTTTGCACTTAAGGATAATGCCAAGAAGTGGTTGTACAGTATGCCTTCTGATTCAATTACTACTTGGGATGAATTCGTTACAGTGTTTCTCAAGAAATATTATCCCACGCACAAGACGGCAAGAATCAGAAATCAAATTAATCAATTCCGTCAAGTGTCGGGAGAACCTTTCTGCAAATACTTAGAACGGTTCAAGGATTTATTGGCTCAGTGCCCCCACCATGCGATAGAAAAGTGGCGGTTGTGTCAAATCATATACGAAGGACTTGATTATACATCCAAAACTCTTCTGGAATCCATGTGTCAAGGGGAGTTTATGAAGAAAAACGAGGATGAAGCATGGGACTTTCTTGAGGATTTATCATGGAAGACTATGTAATGGGAGAGTTCCACTGAGAAGCCCAGTATATCAACTTCTGCTCATAAGAGTGGGATCCATAGCGTCGACAGCTCTATAGCTGCTGAAGCAAAGATCGCAGCCCTTATGAGAAGAATTGAGGCACTGGAGACTCCTAATGCTCAGTCTCCACCAGTGGGTCAAGTGAATCAACTCCAAATTCCCACATGCTTTAATTGCGGAACTCCCAATCACGTTATGGAGGAGTGTCCATTGTTAATGAATTCCATGGGTCGCACACTTGAGCAGGCTAACGCCTTATATCAACAACCCATGAACAATCCTTACGCTCCTACATACAATCCTGGCTGGAGAAATCATCCAAATCTATCATGGGGTCAAGGGCAATATCAGGGGGCCCTAACCCTAACATGCAACCTCCAGCCACTGGTCAGTTTCCAAGACCAAATATGGGTACTTATCAACACCCAAATATTTCAAACCATGGGAACAACCAGAATAGACCACCTATACAAAACCACTCATATCCACAACAGGGGTCTAATAATGAACAAGAAAAGCGACTTCAGTCACTTGAGAAGCACGTTGAAAATCTTCTCAAGTCTCAGTCCAACCTTGACACATACATGCAGAATCTTATGAAAGTGTCAACTGATTTTATTCAAAGAACAGATCAGCACCTGCTCGTGAACTCTCAATCTATTAAGAATGTAGAGCAGCAGGTTGGACAACTAGCTAATCAAATGAGTGAACGTGGCAAGGGCACTTTTCCAAGTCAACCCATAATAAATCCTAACGCCAGTTCCTCAAACTCCAATCAGTCGCATGTCCACCAATGCAATGCCATTCACACGCTTAGATCTGGCAAGCAAGTGGATAATAGTGTAGCCGTGCCCCCTGATCCCACTCCTACTATCTCGCAGGCTACATCATCTCTTCCACCCGTTTCTCGACAATCATCTCCATCACCTCCATCACCGTCACGTACTCATTTGGAAGAACCTGTTCCTGAGCCGAAAGCACCATATCCAAATCGGCTTAGGAAGCCTTCACCGCAAGTAGAAAAGATTCTTGAAACATTTCAGCAAGTGAAGGTTAATATTTCACTCCTTGACATGATACAACAGGTTCCTACTTATGCTAAGTTCCTCAAGGATTTGTGCAGTAAGAAACGAGCGAGAAACGTTCCTGAGAAAGTTTTTCTTGCTGTAAATATATCACATATCCTCTCTAACTCCTTGCCTATCAAGTACAAAGATCCAGGTTCCCCTACAATCTCATGCACCATTGGGAACACTACATTTGATAGGGCGTTGCTTGATTTAGGGGCAAGTGTCAATTTGCTTCCTTACACTGTTTATCAGCAACTGGGGTTAGGAAAACTTCAACCTACCAAGGTCACATTACAGCTAGCTGATCGTTCAATTAAGAGACCACTTGGTATGGTTGAAGATGTGCTCATTAAGGTTGGCGAGTTTATTTTTCCTGTAGACTTTATTATTTTAGAAACTGAGCCAATCTCCAATCCACGGAATCAAATTCCCATTATCTTGGGTAGACCATTCCTTGCAACATCAAATGCATTGATTGATTGTAGGAGTGGTCTCATGAAGTTATCGTTTGGAAATATGACTGTGGCATTGAACATATTTAATATGGATGAGCACGCAACGAGCTCTCTCATTGAGGTCAATATGATTCATAGTTTGCACTCTCATTCGACCTCTTCCACTTATGATGAACCTTCATTTGAGCAAATATTCAAAGATGAGCTCATACTATTAGAAGAATTGGCACATACTGATTTTATATATGATGATACTTGTGCAAGTGTGCCATTGAATTATGAGCAAACTTTTGAGGATTTGTTTGCAGAGGAGCTCGCATTACTTCATGAGTTAGAAGAGCCACCACCACAATCACTTAATCATATTAGACTCTTCTCACCTCATGATATTTCTACATGTATGCTTGTTACTAACGATGATTGGCAGGTTTATAATAAAGAATTCTTTAACCCAATTGTTAATGCTTACATGTGGACAAAGAAAAAGCGAGGACGACATAAGAAGCAGACAGGTAATCTCGTGACTTGTAAGAGGTTGATGAAATATAATAATGCACCCACTTCATGTTTAAAACGCGCACACTATGAAAGTGGGAAGCGATCGAGAGGTCGTAACCGCTTTTCATGCGTTAATAGGGTGATGATATTGAGATCGTAGCTTTTACGACTCTCATTATTTGTATAGTATTTGTATAATAGTTTTCACATTTTGTTTTACCACACTTGGTTTGTGTACGAGGGCATACACAAGTTTAGGTGTGGGGGAGTAGTTTTTAGGAGATTTTTATTTTTAGGACTTTATTTTATTTTTTATTTTTTTTATTTTTAGTATTTTGGGTTTCTTTATTTTACACTTTGGGTAGTTTTTAGGGTAACTAATTTAAAAAATTTTTAAAAAAAATGAAAAATTTTTTTTAAAAAGAAAAATTATATTTTTCATCAATAGACCAAACTAATTACAGATAAATGGATAAATTTATATTTGAAATTGGATATGAGAGTAGATTGGATGATACACTTTGAAATTTATGAAAAAGATCAAAATCTTAAAATTAAATATTGCTAACAGTAGTTTTGAGGCAAGTATACATCTTTTTTTCACTTCACAATAGTTTATTAGGTTAAGGACAAAGATGATAACGATTGAGTAAGTTTTCTCTCTCTAAAAAAAATAGAAAAAAAATAGAAAAAAAAATGAAAAAAAAAAGGTGAGAATAAAATAATGGGGTGAGCCTGGTATTAAGGCAATAGCCTCGAGAGTGATAAAATAATGGAGTGCGCCTGGTATTAAGGCAATAGCCTCAAGAGTGAAAAAAGAGTATGATCCAAGTAATCGGGTGCTTTGCGCCTAAGTAAGCGTTAATATTCGCATGAAAGGTGAAATATTCTTAAAAAAAAAAGAGAAAAAAAAAGAAAAAAAATTGTTATGAGAGAGGAGATGAATCATGAGTTAGTGTTCGAGTCTAAAACCAAAGTAGACTATCACACGTGTACGTAGATGTATAAGAGCCAATGGATTATATGTTAGTGAGTATTGAAAGATAGGATTTAAATTTTTGATTAAAATGATAAGTGTATCTGATATGACGCTCAATTTGAAAATTGATAATCTAGATGCGTTCTTGAGTTTGTATATTAGTGAGATTAATTGATGAAAACATGATAAAAAAAAAGATTCTTTTTTCTTTTGTATAAAATTTTTATTTTTCTTGATTTTTGGTTATTCTTATTTTTCATTTCTTTATTCCTTAATCTATCTTCTTCATAAATTTTGTGGGCATATTCACTGCAAACCCTCACGAGACAACACTCGTCCACTAGGGTAACCTAGGGATTTAAAGGCTTGTTGCACGTGCTAAGTGTAATCGCGATTCCTGCGAAAGTGAGTTAGGACTTTTGTTTTTGTGTTCTTTTTTTTTTCTTTTTAGGTTTAGGTTTTGCTCGAGGACTAGCAAAAGATAGGTGTGGGGGTGTGATGAATAACATATATTGTATTTTTCCTCTCATACTTTATCTATTTTTGTATATAAATAAATGCTACTGGGGTATTTTTAGTGTCTTTTGCAGGTAATCCGAATTATACAAGGAGAAGGCATGAAATCAGAGTTGGAGTCAGAAATCAGAGTCCGAAAAGTTACTAAAGTGGGCAAGACTATGAGAATATGATATTTTAGAGACTAAAAGCCGAATAAAGTCAGGAATATTAAAGCTAGAAGACGAGGGTTACATGAATACAAAATTTCATGAATTTATCTCAAAATTTAGCCGCTATTTAGCGGTTTATACCGCCATTTGGCGGCCCAATTTGGGTCCCATGCGAGGAGAATTTTTCTCTGGCTTCTTTGTAATGTTTTTCATTTTTTAGTTCTGCTATAAGTAGGGTTTGGTTTCCAACGCCTATTTAAAGGCCGACCCTTGTATTGTGACGGTAATCTGGAATTTTTGTATTCGATTTTTCTCTTCAATAAAGTTGGGGTTTTTGCTGAAGGTCGACGGCCACAACACCATGTCCAGAGGTAACCCATGGTTCTTGAGATTCTTATTTTCTTTCTGTATAGATTTGATTACTTTTTAAATTAGGGTTTACTGCTTTCTAGATTAGGGTTTACCGCTTTCTAGATTAGGGTTTATCATTCTATGAATAAAAAGTTGATCTTCCTTAGTAAAAATCATGAGTAGCTAATTAGATCAGCTCTAGGATGTAGATGAAGCTAAGATCCACCATGTAATTATTTTCTAATATTTTTCTTCTTAAATAAAATTAATAAAGCCATGATTTCTCAAATGAAAGATTAAAATACAAGGACCCAAAGTTTAGAACTTTTATAGGTTATACTTGAATTAGGATTCTTGATAATCTATGCTTAGTTAGGGATTGGGGTTGCTAGTTTTGTCTTTTTATTTGAATTATCTAAAAGAATTAGTTTATTTTTATAAGAAGTAGCATCTTTTGATGAGCTATACTTGCACAACACTTGATAGCTCATGCTTAGGGCACTTTAAGTATAAATTAAACTAAAAAGATTGAATTTTTATGATAGAAGAAAATAGTAGAAGTAAGAACATGGCTGGAAATTAGTAGATTCTATATTCTAGGCTACTTAGATTAATCCGACCTCAATATAGAACCTTTGGTTAGTCCGTTGAACTATAGAGAAAGTAAGAACGCAGAAACACCTTAGATCCTTGTGAGACGACCTGTACAGCGTTACAACGATACTGTGCGCTTGCAGTAAATATAACACATCAACGTGCGCCTATCTCAAAGGCTAAGACTATCTCACTCACTGTCCCAGCAAGGGTGAGACCTGCTCCAAGAGACTTCGATGAAAGAGGGAGGCCGGTCCCAAGGCCATCTTTCAAAGATGACACCGTTGCCAAGAGTCCCAATGCAGGAGATCTTCGGAAACTTTTGAACAGAAAGAGGGAAGAATCCCCCGCATTTCACTGCCATTATGAACGACCGATCAATGCAGTACTATCTCATTGTCATTGTTCAGCCCATACTAGACCGTCGGTGTTCCATCGACTGTGAACTCCATTAACATCCTCATCCCAACCGACGAAGAGGAGACGATGAAATAGGCTTGAGTTTTCTGAGCTCAAATACCCCAAAGTATCATCCAATATGATGAGTTTCGAGGAAAATAAGAAGAAAAAGAAGGCGAAGAAAGTTTTCGAAGGAGTTGCTTCCAACTCAGAGCTCTCTTCATACCTGAAGGACATACTCAATGAAGAGCGAGGGGTTTCCAAAACACTCGATTCAAAAGTGGGATGGAAATCCCAATGAATTATAGACAAATGGCGGGAGTACCGATGAGAAAGATACAACCAAGTCTGTTATGGTCGAGTCGCAAATGTCTGATTCGTTCCTGGAAGCCTTTGCCTCCTCATACATGGCTCAAAACAATACCCCAGAGGAATTCATGCAGAGGATGGATGAACAAGAAAAAAATATCCAGCAACAACAGAGCGCTAACAGCGAACTTAAAGACATGCTATATGTTTTGTTGGAACTGGAAAAGACTAGGTTGAAGAATACATTTTTGCAGACGCCACCTCATGATCCGAAAATTGACAAGGGAAAGAAGGCGGAAGAAGAAAGTCATAGTCCTCACAATAATGAAGAAGAAACAAAACATCATGAAGACGATGACAATCGCTCCATACATCAAGAAGGAAATGCGAATGCTGTCTAGATGGAGAGTTTCCAAAATCAGCTGAATGCCCTCATGCATAAGAGTGATTTGCAAGAGCTGCGCGTTGTAAGGCCATAACCCGTGGAATGGGAAAGCATGCCATTCCTGAAAAGCTACAAGCCATTGAAACTCAAGTCTTTTGATGGTAAAGGGTCGCCGAATCAGCACCTTTACTATTTTAAGTCGCAAATCGGGCATTTAGCTGGAAACGACCCCATCATTACGTGAGTATTGGTTAGTATCTTAACAGGACTAGCATTTGAATGGTTCCGGAGGATAGAACCGGGAACCATCAATTCATGAAACGATATAGAGAAAGCCTACCTGACTGGGTTCGAAGGACGATATGGAGATGTCAATGCCGGCGCTTCTAGCCACTAAGCAGAAGAAAGGGGAATTAGCCCATGACTTCATTAAAAGGTTTTGAAATGATTATCTCAGATGCCCACATGGGATGCCAGAAAAGACCTTAGTAGAACCTATTGACATAATCTCTCGACTAAGGTTCTAGTCAGGATGGGAACAGTGAAGTCCTCAACATGAAAGGATCTCGCCCTACAAGCTGAGGAGGCTGAAGAGATCGTGCAAAGGTTTGAAGAAGAAGGAGGCGAGGAGAAACAAAGGCAAAATAATGACAACAATCATAGGTCCCGATCCCGAGGGTATAAGGGGAAAGAGACAATGGTGGCTGATACTCCGCAGCCCGCAAAGTCTTCTCCAAAGCTCCCTTCTCAGGCATGTATGCCTCAAAAACAATATTCTTTTAAGGATGAGCAGATAAAAACCATCTTCAACCTCCTCATGAGTAAGAAGATGTTGAAGCTGCCAAATCTAAACGTCCGGAAGAAGTAGGAAAATTTAATGTTCCTAATTACTGTGTCTACCATAGGATTATTAATCACCCAATCCAAAATTGTTACATCCTTAAGGATAAGATTTAAGCCTTAGTGGATGCCAAGGTCATCAAGCTCCAAGAGCACCAGAGAAAGGTGACCGCGAACATGATGACTGTCAAGTTTGGTAAAGCACCCAACTGGATAGAGTCAACAATTCAAGATGGAGTGCAACCCATTGCTAGAGGCACAATGCAGGTCGTGAATTTTGATCCGCATCAACAACAGGAGAAAGGATTGTCCCCTTCAAAACCAATAGAGGGAGATAATGTGGGTGCATCCAGATCTCCTTAATGATGAACAATAGACTTTCAATTCATCTGGAAGGAGGCAAAAAGGGAAGATCCTTACTTCTAATGTCATCTCCATAATTTATGAATATGACGGAGGCATTCCGACTCTAACAGATTTGGAAGATGAAATTTGAGACTCTTTGGTGGCTGACACAGATCCTCCTTCCTCAGGGACCCGTTTGGGAAAAAATTACTTGAAGAACTATGGTTAGATCGTAGATTCTAAGCCGTCTCCAGAGAAGGTCAAACAAAAAGAGCTCAAATTTTATAAAGTTTTGAAGAAGAAGGGAAAAGAGAATGCGGAAGATTTACATAATTCGTTTCAATTCGGCATCTTAACGCGTTAGCCAATATTCCCACAAGGATAACCTTGTACGAGCTCCTGAAACTTTCTAAATCTACTAGAGAAGTTTTAAGAGAAACTCTACAAGATTCAGAGATATTCTAGGCACAGATACCAAAATGATTGAGAAGAAAGAATCTCTTTGCACAAACTGTCACCAGGTCTCTGGTAAGAACGTCCCTTGCATCACTTTCTCTCTGAAAGACATGCAAGTTAGAAGCAATAAGCATCACCGCCCTTTGTATTACAAAGGATACATAGGGTCTGTGGAGATTGATCACATTCAATTTGATTCAGGCTCCACGGGGAATGCTACGGTACCTTGGAAATCCGATGAATAGATTAGCAGAAACCAACACTACTATATTCGGATTCAATGCTAATGGTAGTAGATCGTTGGGTAAGATAAAACTTAAGCGCCAAATTGGCAACCTGAAAACGGAAGTCACGTACTATATGATAGATGTGAACACGTCTTACAACTTGCTACAGGAGAGACCCTGGATCCATAATAACCTCGTTGTGCCGTCCACATTACATCAATGCATGAAGTATGTAAGTAAAGACGGTAATGTAAGAATGCTGGTCACGGAAAAGCAACCTTTTAAAGGAGTTGAAAACTATTTTACTAACGCGTTGGTATATCAAGATGCGTTTGATGTCTCAAATTAGCCTGCTCTAGAAAACTCTGATAGTGGTGAAGAGGCTGACACAGAATCAGGATCCGAAGATTCGAAATCCGATGTGTAATTTGGGACGGTAAGCCCATTGTGATAAGCCTTGAAGGCTTTAATGTAAATAATACCGTTCACTCTGATGGTAAATGGGTGATAAATGAAAGTTTAGAGTTTGCTTATTCTTCTGATATTGATTCTGAACTTTCAAGTACCAGTACTAATGCGTTCGGCGATTGTTTAGATAAAATAAGCTCTTTGGCTTGTTTCCAAGTACCTATCCGATCGTCTTTTCACAAACTAAGTGATGACATCAAAAGTGCTAACAAGGACGTTTTTGAGGTTCCTCCCAAAGACAGAACTCCTAAAACCATAGTATTTGGAAGAGCAAGTCACAAGAACAAAAAGAAATGCTTAGATTCTAAGGAAGAACAGGGAAATTCCGAGTTCTTCCATTACGATAAAATTCTCATAGATCAATAAGGAAAATGGGATATAATTTGGCCAAAGGCAGGGGGTTGAAGTTTGGAAACGGAAGAAGAATAATCCTTCAACCCTTTGTCTCAGAAAGGAAAATGCCAGATTATTATTAGAAAATCGACAGGGAGTTGGGATATGTCACCACTCCCGAAGATTCCTCAGGTGAGAGAACCAAAGAATGACAATTCGATCATTCATCAGAATTGTCTTGCTGGGATTCAGATGTCAGTATTGGCATGATTTTCTGTGAAGTGTCCACAAACATGACCTCCGCGATCCAAGAAGACAAAGACCTAGAGGAAACTTCGCTGATGAAAAATGACCCTTGAGCCAAGCATCTTAACGCGAAGTGGGAGATTCAATTTGAATAGCGCGAGCCTCCAACCGAAGATAAAGTAGTCGAAATAAATATGGGAGATAAAAAGAATCCTAAGCCCATATTTATAAGTGAGAACCTATCATCGGAGGAGAAAGAAGAATTGATATCCCTCATTCACGAGTACATCGATATTTTCGCCTGGAGTTATGAGGAGATGCCAGGATTAGACCCAAGTGTCGCGATTCATAAACTGAACAGCCGACTAAATGCTAAGCCATTAAAGCAATAGCAACAAAGATTCCGCCCAGAGATCATGGAGGCTATTGAAGTCGAAATGAAAAAGTTGATTGAGTCAGGTATTATTCACGAGGAACAACACCTAATTGGATCGCGAATATAGTTCCTGTAACCAAGAAGAATGGAAAATCTGAATTTGCATTGACTTCAGGGATTTGAATGAGGCCTGCCCTAAAGACAAATTTCCATTACCCATCACAGATGTTATGATAGATAATACTTGCGGGTATGAATGTATGGCATTCATGGATAGTTTCTCAGGGTATAATCAAATAAAGATGTACCATGATGATGAGAAACATACGTCTTTCAGAACACCACTCGGGGTATACTGCTATACAGTTATGCCCTTTGGCCTAAAGAATGCGGGTGCCACGTATCAACGTGCCATAAACGTGATATTCCAAGAGCACCTCCGGAAGACAGTGGAGTGTTACATGGATGACCTAGCAATTAAAAGTAAGAATAAAGTGATCACTTGAAAGATTTGAAAACAGTGTTTGATCTCATGAGGAAACACCAGCTCAAGATGAACCCAACTAAATCTTTTCTGAGGGTCTCCAGTAGAAAGTTCCTTGGCATTGTCGTAACTTACAAAGGGATTTATCTCGATCCAGACAAGGTTAAGGCTATCCAAGATATGCTACCTCTCCCTAACCTCAAAAAGTTAAGGGGACTGCAAGGTAGGCTAGCGTACAACTGCAGGTTCATATCAAATTTGTTTGGTAAATGTCAGTCCTTTACAAGGTTAATAAGGAAACGAGTGTCATTCGTTTGGGATGACGCATGCCAAAAGGCTTTTGAAGAAGTCAAACAATACCTCATAAAACCACTAGTGCTTGTAGCCCCAGTCTCGGGAGCACCTTTCCTGCTATACATAAGAGCTATGGACCACTCCTTGGGAGCCTTGTTAGCACAGAAGAATGAGTCGAGTCATGAACAAACTATTTATTACCTCAGCAGAATGATGATCGGGGCAGAACACCGGTATAACCTAGTGGAGAAGGAATGTTTCACTTTAGTGTGTGCAGTGCAGAAAATATGACACTATTTAGTTGGACAAACCATCCTGTTATATCGAGAGTTAACCCCCTGAGAATACTAATGACTAAACCCGGATCGTTGAATTCGAGGCTATCCAATTGGGCTATTTTGTTACCACAATATGATATGCATTTTATCCTGCAAAAATCTATTAAAGGACAGGCATTGGTCGACTTCTTAGCTGAACACCCAATTCCGGCATCCTCGAAATTATACGAACAAATTCCTGGAGAGTTGGGAGAATGGAGTCGGCTCCAAAAGAAGACGGTTCGCAGGACTCTTTGGAGGCAAATACAGTCACGAAAGGTATATGGCAACTTTTCTTTGATAGCACCTCCCGAATGGGATCCGAGGGAAGAATAACAGCAGGGGTAGGAGTTATTTTCGTCTCTTCTCACAACCACATCATTCCGCGAGCCTACTCAACTCGTCCGTGCTCCAACAATGTCGCAGAATATAATGCCCTCCTAATCGGCTTAAGAATAGCTAAACAACTGGGGGTCAAAAAATTTGGAGGCATATGGAGACTCTCAATTCGTTGTAAATCAAATAAAAGGGGAGTATGAGGTTAAACATGAAGACTTTTTGCCGTATTATCGTGCAGTGATTAAGATAGCCAATGGTTTCGATGGTTTCTACATCAGCCATGTAAAGCGCCATCAAAATATTTATGCAAATTTACTAGCTTTCTTAGTTGCTATATTAGCCTTGACCAAGCATGCTAGATGGCAAATTACAGTAGGGAGCAGAGAATTATTTTGTCCAAAGGACAAACTCTAAGAGGAAATGAGGGAACCTTAGGAAGATGAGGCTGATGTTTTTGATCAAGTCTAGAACCAAGGGATTGGCGTTTCCTTTATATAGATTATTTCCTTTACAGTATATTACTTGAAGATCCAAAGGATGCCAGGGTAATTCAAGAAGGGCTATCGGTTCGACTATAATGTGGAGCTCCAGACATTGTATAGAAAATCTTATAATGGAATCTTTCTTTGCTGTTTCTCCAATCGAGAAGCTAGAAAAGTACTTGAAGAAGCTTTTGCTGGCATCTGCAGAGCACACCAGCCGGGATCGAAACTCTGGGATAGAATCCGAAGGATGAGATATTATTGACCTAAGATGATGATAGAAGCAGTTAACTATGCCAAGAAGTATAGGGCCTGCTAAATGTTCTGCAGACTTTATACATCAAGCTCCAGAATATCTCCATCCAACGGCTACATCATGGCTGTTTGAGCAATGGGGTATTGATGTGATAAATTACTGCAAGTGCATAGTATCGGTGTAGCACTGTACAGATCGTCCTACAGAGATCTCAGGTGTTTTGCGATCCTTACTATTTCTTTAATTTTACTGGATTAATTAAGAGTTTCTAGGTTGAAGTTTGGTTGTTTTAATTAGCCTAAGATTTAGAATCCACTAGTTTCCAACAATGTATTTACTTCTATTATCTTTTTCTTTCATAAAAAGGTGATCTTTTAGTTTAATTTTTATTTAAAATGCCCTAAACATGAGTTATTAAGTGGTGTGCAAGCATAACTCATCAAAAATACCACTTTTCATAAAAATAAACTAAATTATTAGATAAATCTATGATAAAAATGAAAACTAACAACTCCAAACCCTAAGTAAGCATAGGCTATCAAGAAATTTAACTCAAGTATAACCTATCAAAGTATTAATCTATGAGTTCTTGTATTTTAATTTTTTCATGGAAAAATCATATCTTTATTTATTTTAATTAGGAAGAAAAATACTAGAGAACAATTACATGGTGGATTCTAATTCCATCTACACCCTAGAGCTAAACTAAATTAGCTACACATGATTCTAGAAAGCAATTAAATCTAATCTAGAAAGCGAATAAATCTATACTAGAAAGCAATTAAAAAAAACAAATAAAGAATTAAAAGCAATAGCTTACTTCTGAAGCACAGTATTGTGCTGGTTACCCCTTCAGCAAAATTCTAATTTTATTAAATTAAAAACGAGAATAAAACTTACAGGATTCTTTCTAAAATACAAGAATACGACCAATATATAGGTTTTAAAAATCCAAACCTAATTATAATAGAATTGTGAAACTAGAAGACTAAAACGATGCCACATGAGAAAACTTGAGTTGTGGAGCCCACATTGGGCTGCCAAATGGCAGTAAAAACTGCTAATTAGCGGCTCAATAAAGCCAAAAATTCTTTAAAAGTTTTTCACGTGAAACTTTTGTCTTGTATATTTAATTTTCGTGACTGTATTTGACTTTGAGTCTCTACAGCATCGTAGTCTTTCCCACTTTAGAAACTTTTCGGATTTTGATTTCCTACTCCAACTCTGATTTCATGTCATCTCCGTATATGAATAAAATTCTTGAAAAACACACTAATATTACCCAAGTAGCATTATTTATATACAAAAATAGGTAATATGAAGGCTATAAATATGCAATATATGGCACTCATCACACCTTCACTCCTATCTTTTTCTAGTCCTCGAGCAAAATCTAAACCTAAAAAGAAAAATTCTAACTCACTTTCGCAGGAATCGTGATTGCATTTAGTACGTGCAACAAGCCTTTAAACCCCTAGGTTACCCTAGTGGACGAGTGTGGTCTCGTGAGAGTTTGTAGTGAATATACCCACAAAATTCATGAAGAAAATAGATTAAGGAATAAAGAAAAGAAAAATAAGGATAATCGAAAATCAATAAAAATTTTATACAAAAGAAAGAAAATATTTTTTACAATATTTTCATCAATTAATCTCACTAATATACAAACTCAAGAACGCATTTAGATTATCAATTTTCAAATCGAGCGTCATATCTGATACACTTATCATTTTAATCAAAAATTTAAATCCTATCTTTCAACACCCACTAACAGATAATTCATTGGCTCCTATACAACTACTTGCATGTGTGATAGTCTATTTTGGCCTTGAACTCCAACTCTAACTCATGATTCATCCTCTCTCTCATAACAATTTTTTTCTTTTTTCTTTTCTTTTTTTAAGAATATTGCACCTTTCATGCTAATATTCACGCTTGCTTAGAAGCAATATACCCGATTACTCGGTTCATACATTTCTTTTTCCTTTATTTTTTTAGAATATTTCACCTTTTATGCGAATATTTACGCTTACTTAGGCACAACGTACCCGATTACTCAGATCATACTCTTTTTTTTACTCTTGAGCCTATTGCCTTAATACCAGGCGCATCCCATTATTTTATCACTCTCGAGACTATTGCCTTAATACCAGGCTCACCCCATTATTTTATTCTCATTTTATTTTATTTTTATTTTTTTTTGTTTAGAGAGAGAAAACTTACTCAATCATTATCATCTTTGTTCTTAACCTAATAAACTATTGTGAAGTGAAAAATAGATGTATACTTACCTCAAAACTACTGTTAGCAAAATTTATTTTTTGGATTTTGATCTTTTTCATAAAATTCAAAGTGTATCATCCACTCTATTCTCCTATCCAATTTTAAATCTAAATTTATTCCTTTATCTGTAATTAGGTTGATCTATTGATAACAATACATAAATTATTTTTTTAATTTTTTAAAATTTTTAAATTTTTTTTTTTAGTTAGTTACCCTAAAAACTACCCAAATTGTAAAATAAAGAAATAAAAAAAAATCTAAAAAAATCCTAAAAAAAAAAATAAAATCATAAAAATCCTAAAAAATAAAAATCTCCTAATCCACTCCCCACACCTAAACTTGTGTATGCTCTCATATACAAACCAAGGGTGGTAAAATAAAAAAGAAAACCATTATACAAATATTATACACTAATTATAAAATTCAAATGGTTACGACCTCTTGATCGCTTTCCACTCTCATAATGTGTCCTTTTAAGTTTTGATATGGATGAACTTACCTTTTTTGTCTGTTTTGCATTTAATCTCTCCATCTTATTTTTGATTTTTCTTAATTTATTTCTACCCTTCTTTTTTTTCCTTCAATAGTAAAATTTTGAGGTTGAAAAGCGTACCTTTACCATCATTCATGTTTCATCCACGAGCATCTTTCATATTAGTATTTATTTTTGTTTTATCAACTTGTGTAATAACATACTCACTTTGGTGTTGTGGAATCATGTGTTCGATTTTGGAGGGCTCTTTCAAATCATCGGGTACCATGACCTCTTCTTTTTGAGATTTTTTCCATTTTTCTAATATTCTGGGCTCGTCATTTAAATTTTCTTTAAACTTGTCATCAAAATTCTCAAAAGAAAATGCCATACTATTGGACTTATCGTTCGTCAAATTATTATGAAGGGATAAAAATTCTTTTTCACAAATTTCTTCACAAATTTCATCAAAAGAATCAAATGATAATGTGTCACTAGCAAACTTATTATGAGGTAAATCATCAAGCAAAAATTTTTTTTATCACTGATTTCTTCACAATTATTGTCATAATGGTCTAAAATAGATTGATCACAATATTAAATTATAGACTCATCATGCACAAAATTAATTAATTCATTTTGAATCATATTTACTTCAAAGATGACTAAAGTAGTTGCTCGTTGGAGTCAGATATGATCAAACTATTAGATGGTTGATCTACAAAAAGTTTAGTTTGAGAAATCGCTTTGAGAAGATCTTCCATACAAGCTGCAGTTTGAGAGCATGATTGTGGCAAAACTTCTATACCTTCTTCTATTCTACGTCTTTGTTTCTCAGACTCATGATTGTAATTGTCCTTATTTTCTTCTAATGATTGCATCTCGAGATCATAAGTGAAATTTGATGGTGGATATGATAGATTTGTGTACATATTTGATGACAAATATGAAGTGGTTGAAGATATATTCTCATGACATGCATAACTTGCTTCTAATCTTTTTAATCTTTCATCTAACATGTTCAATTGAATATTTTGTTCATGATTGAATGTAGAACATGAAAATGAAAAGCCCATAAAGAAAGGATCAGATGGAGGACTCTCTTGGTATGGTTTTTGATTATATGCAAAATTAGAATTATTCATCAATTCATAATTGTAATTTTGTATATATGGAGCACTCGTAGGTTCATTATATGTGTTGTGATTTTGTATATAACCTAGTCCTAGCGAACTTCCTATCTATGGGAACTTATAATAATTATGATATAGATCACGACAATGATAGCAACCAGTTTGATTTTGAAACTTTTTTTCTAATTTTTTTATTATTTGAAAAAGGTGGAGAAAGAGAGATGGAAATAAAAAAAATTGATTGTTTTTTTTTTTGAATTTTTTTTACAAAACCAGGGAACTAAATCACAGAACAAGAGGAAATTTGGGTTCAGAATTACCTTTACTTGCCACCAATTGGCGGTTTTGACCGCTAAATAGCGGCTAAACCAGAGAGTTTGACTCTCTGGTTTCTGCTGCTTAGTCCAGAGGCTCTTCTGATCCTTTTTGTCTTCCTGTATCTGCAATTTTTATTCCCTGCACACTCAACACACACTGTTAACCCATAAAACTTTAGAAAAAGAAAGAAAAATATCGTCGATCCCCGACAACGACGCCAAAAACTTGATGTGATAAATTACTGCAAGCGCACAGTGTCGGTGTAGCACTGTACAAGTCGTCCCACAGAGATCTCAGGTGTTTTGTGATTCTTACTATTTCTTTAATTTTTACTGGATTAACTAAGAGTTTCTAGGTTAAAGTTTGGTTGTTCTAACTAGGCTAGGATCTAGAATCTACTAGTTTCCAACTATGTATTTACTTCTATTATCTTCATCTTTCATAAAAGGTAATCTTTTAATTTAATCTTTATTTAAAGTGCCCTAAGCATGAGCTATCAAGTGGTGTGAAAGTATAATTCATCAAAAATACTACTTTTCATAAAAATAAATAAATTATTAGATAAATCTATGATAAAGATGAAAACCAACAACTCCAAACTCTAATTAAGCATAGGCTATCAAGAAATTTAACTCAAGTATAACCTATCAAATTATTAATCTACGAGTTCTTGTATTTTAATCTTTTCATGAAAAAATCATATCTTTATTTATTTTGATTAGGAAGAAAAATACTAGAGAGCAATTACATGGTAGATTCTAGTTTCATCTACATCCTAGAGCTAAACTAAATTAGCTACACATAATTCTAGAAAGCAATTAAATTTAATCTAAAAAGCGAATAAATCTATACTAAAAAGCAATTAAAAAAACAAATAAAGAATTAAAAGCAATTGTTGGTAGTGAAAATTTCTAAGTAAAAAGAATTTTCCACCACAGAACGCGGAGCTGATTCTATAGCTCCGCGTCTGGCTATTTTTAGCCCCGCCTTTGAGTAAAACGCAGAGTTGTTGATAGCTCCGCTTTTTGGTTATTTATCTCCGCTTTGATGCGATTAAAGCTCCGCGTGAGCCGATAACCAGAATCTCAAATTGATTGAGATTATGATTTGGGCTTATCCAAATACCAAATTAAGTCCAATCAGAATTCTAAATCAAGAGATTTAAATCAAAACTAAGATATTTGATTGATAGAAACTCTTACATTAACCTGGAGCTATAAATATCTTCTTGGTGAAACCCTAGGGGATCTTTTGGAAGTTTTGGTGAAGCTCGAGTTATGCGTGAGAGCCTTGATCGAATCAAAACCAGAGATCAGAGGTCTTCTTCTTCTTCCTTCTTTTCGGCTTAATTGATCCTTTGGCAATTCAAGTATGCGAGAGAGCCTTGAAGCCTTCTGTGATCGTCTTTCTGCATCTCAAAGAATTCAAGTTACGCATAGAGCCTTGGATTCGTGAAGAGCAAAAACCGAGAAGATCGTCTACAGTCGGCCGATATCTTCAAAAGAGAAGATTTCAACGTACCGATCGTCCAAAGGAACTGCTTGACAGATCCCATCGCCACTAATCCCACGTTCATATTGTAAAAGAGAGAGATTGAAGTATAAAATTCTCTCGTTTGTTCTCTTTTCATCTTGTTCACTTTCATTGTAATCTAAGTTGTATTCAATGGAAGCAAAGGAACTTTTGCGGCCAACAAACTGGCGATCACAGTGGGAGGCATCTCTTTCACTGATAAAGAGATTGTGGCGTAATCGGACGTTGATATGATCGGATCCGAAGTAGACACGCTGGTTGTTGAAATCGACCAGCAGAAGTACGAGGAGTTCCTCTCCTCCAGATCAGGTGACTTGGATGAGACACGGCACTATCGTCGTATGTACTCCAATGCCCGAGCGACGGGTAGAAAGGTATCCACTGAGAGACGGGGATCCTTGGAGACTGCAGCTATAGGGCCGGAGTTCACACAAGAAATCCTAGCAGAGGATGAGCTTCCGACTGCCGAAGAAGACCTGGGGACTGGATTGACCAGAACCCAACTCCGAAATAGGAAACGGAGAGCGAGGCGTAGAGCCCTCAAGGCTCGCCTTGGATGCGGAGCTAATACTAGAGGACGCAAGGCTATGGTCCCTCGCAAACTGACTCGCGCTACCCGCGATACCAGTCTCCACCGCGTTAAACGCAAAATTACAATTTTCCTTAAAAGCAAGGAAAAGCCAGCGTGTGATATTCTGCGCGAGGCTACCGCTGAGCTTAGCGAGAGATGCAAAGCCAGCGAAATTTGCACTAGTCGCAAAATATCGGACACTTGTGAGAGACGCGAGTATAAAAATTCTGTAAAACCAGCGTATGATTCTTCACGCGAGGCTGATACTAAGCCAAGCGAGAAGCGCGAGGCTGCTTGCGAGAAACGCAAGACATATGACACTCGCAAGAGACGCGAGTATAAAAATTCTGTAAAGCCAGTGTGTGATTCTCCACGTGAGGCTACTGATAAGCCAAGCGAGAAGCGCGAGGCTGCTTGCGAGAAACGCAAGACTTATGACACTCGCGAGAGACGCGAGGATGATTGGCAAATTGTTGTCAGTCGAAGAAATCGCGCGAGACGCGAAATTATGACTTGTGATAACCACAAGAGTAAGCCAGCATATAGGAATTTTGTTCCACGCGAGGTTAGGATTACGGAAGAGAAACTTCTGAAAACACGCCGAGCTAGCGTGAAACGCGAGGCTGGCATGGATAAGCGCGGAGCTACTCTTCAGACTCGCGATACTAAGCGTGGAGCTACTCTTCAGGCTCGCAATGTGAAACACGAGGCTACTCCTAAGCCCCGCGAGGATCAATTCGACCCCAGGATCAGGTTTGATCAGTCAAGGAAGCTTCAGTGTGTTCCCAGATTCTCTCAAAAGTCAGATGGACCTCATGATTCCATGGTTAAAGGCGCTGATCTCAGGGAGTATCTATCCAAAAAGAGAGGCATAGAGCAACTTCAAGCTGAACCTGTTTGTCACTGTCAGCAGCTTATGACAGCGGTGTCCGCTATAATGGACAACTGTGGCTGCAACAAAAGCAGGATGTCTGTGTTTGATTGATTAACCGAGCTGGACAAGAACCCTACAAAGAAACCAAAGACTGCTTCCCTAAGGCAATGGAGAGCTGTAACTTCTAATATGGTGGGAAAAGGGAAGAAGATTGTAGAGACGGATGATGATTTGGAATCAAGTAATGAAGAACCTCCTCATAACACTCGACTTAAATCAGGAGCCGTCCCGCCTCGAAATTATAAGAGGCTTGCAAGGGGTTCCTACGATGAAGACAGTGATAATTCAGCTATAGCCTCGCCTTCTTCCTCCGCGTCGTCTCGATTACATAAATCAGTGTCGCACATGGCAGACAAATCTGATGATATTAATCAGAGATTTGAAGCTCAAGAAAGAATGATTCGCGAGCAACAGAAGACGATTGAAGATCTTAAAACCATGCTATCGAGATTTGTCGAGGATAATACCAAAAAGGGCAAGGAGACTCCGAATAAAGAAGAACAGGAGGAGAAAGCCCACTTGATGCACGAGGACGAGGACATATTTTCTTTCCATGATCCGCATGGAGAAAAGATTGAAAAATTACAGAATCAACTCAAAGTTTTGATGCGTAAAAAAGAGTTGAAAGAAGCAGGGGTTTCAAGACCGTATCCACCTGAATGGGACATGGTGCCATATCCTCCAAAGTATAAGCCGCTCAAATTAGAGCCATATGACGGGAAGGGATCGCCCAGTCAGCACATCTATTACTTCTTGTCCCTAGCAGGACATTTGATGGGTAATGACCCCATCATGACTAAAGTATTCACAAGTACTTTGCGAGGGCCTGCTTTTACTTGGTTCATACAGCTGCCCCCAGGTACTATCAATACCTGGTTAGATGTAGAGAAATTATTTCTCTCACATTTCTTTGAGGATGATACCGAGATTACGGTTCATTCCCTCCTTGCAACTAGACAAGGGGAACAAGAAACAGTCAAAGATTTCATAGAAAGGTTCCGGGAGAAGTCCGTGCATTGCAAACACGGAATGATCCAGGAAACTCTTGTCGAAACTTGTCGACACAATCTTAAGACCAATGTGCTCCTAAAAATGGGGGCCGTAGAGTCTAAGACATGGAGGGATCTGCTCAAACAAGGTGAGCAAGCTGAGGACTTGATTCGTCGAGTTGAAGAATCTCGTGGATCAAGAAGTGCTGGGGGTAGTAAGTCATATACCTAAAATAGCAACAATAAGAATAAAGGAAAAACAGTGATGGCGTCAGAAGCTGCTCCTCAGAAATCCAACCCTCCACTAAAGACGAAGCCCCAAAATCAGCAAGACTCAAGGCAAAGTAGACCGCAGCAGGAGAGAAATTATACTTTCAAGGCGGAACAAACGCCCATCCTCTTTCACTTGCTCCAAAAGAAGGGAATGCTAAAACTTCCGGAGAATAAGAAGCCAGAAGACGCTGGCAAGACTAAAGATCCCAATTACTGCCTCTATCACCAGAATGTGGGGTACCCTACTAAGAATTGTTTTCCCCTTAAGAACAGAATCCAAGCACTAATAGAAGCTAGAGTTCTGACGCTTAAGGAAGAGCAGAAGAAGGTCACTGCCAATATGGAAACTATAGTGGTGGGAACCCATGAATTCCCCGCAGGAGTGAGCCCAATCCCAAAGGGAAAGATGATTACAAAGAACCTTGATCCTCACAACAAAGCCCAAGAATTGTCCCTGTAACAACCCAAAAAGGGGAAGTTATGTGGATTCACCCCGATTTGCTAGAGGACGAGCAGTGGACTACTACAGGGAGTCAAAGGAAAAACCGGACTATTAATGCTATCTCCGCAGAAATGAAAGAAGAATATATAGCTTCGGGAGCCTTCACAGATTCTGAAGAAGAACCTGTAACTATGGCCACTCATCAAGATGGGGCAGGCCCTTCTGGTACTCGATCCGAGAAGACATATCTTAGGGACTACACTAGAGTAGATCCGAAAGATATCTATGCGGAATTTGCAAAACCCGCGAACCAGAAAAGACTTCGTTTTCAGAAGAAGCCTATCAGAGATGAAGGAAAAAAGGAGTCCACCTTCAAGTTTGACATAATTGCTCAGCTGGCCAATATTCCAGCACGAGTAACGCTTTATGAATTGTTGAGACTGTCAAAATCAACACGTGAAGCGTTAAGAGAGGCCTTGGCAGACTCTGAGTCATTCTTAGCTTAGATAGCCGGCCAATGAAGAACAAGATCCTTGCCCCCACTGTCATCAAGTGAGGAGGCAGGTCCCACAGATTATCTTCTCTCCAGAAGACATGCAGGTGAGGAATATAAAGTACAACATGCCTTTATATTTCACCAGATATGTCGGATCCACAAAAGTGGACCGAATTCAGATTGATCCGGGTTCTGCACTAAGTGTCGGCCCAGAAGGTTGATGCAGCTGTTAGGGATTTTCTTACATCGCCTGACACCAACCAATACAATGATATACGGGTTCAACGCCAATAATAGCCGTCCCCTCGGAAAAATCCGACTCCGATGTCAGATTGGGGATTTGAGGACAGAAGCTACATGCTACGTCATTGATGCAGATACCTCATACAACATTTTGTTGGGGCGGCGTTGGATCCACGCTCACATGATAGTCCTGTCGACTCTCCACCAATGCATGAAATATTGCGATGAGGAAGGAGAGGTCCGGACACTAATTGCCTACAAGCAACCATTCAAAAGATTGGAAAATTATTTCACAGATGCTGCACTTTATAAACCAGCCCATGAAGTCTCCAATGACGATCCTGGCAAACCTCCAAAGCCCGATGACAGTGGCAATGAAGCCGACACTGAGTACGAGCTTCCTGGAGAAGATGATGGGGGTAATTATGAAATCAACCCTCACCTAGATTTTAGTTTGAGTCTTGATAATATAGTGGATGCAATAGAGAGTGAATGGGTTATTAATGAAGACATAAAGTTAGTCTACGAGCATGCTGTAGCTACTGAGTCTGAACCCTCTTGTACTTCCACTGAAGTGGATGGCCTATCCGAACTTGAAGTTCTGGCGGCATATCATTTGCCACTTAGGTCATCCCTCCTCTCCCGGTCTAAAATAGCTGAGGAAAAAGGTCACTATTTCGAAGTGCCTCCTCGGAGAGGATCCCAAAAGCCGATTATGTTCGACAGGGTAATTATGTCACCCCGACGAAAACAAAACAGTGAAAGTGGTGAGCAAACATCACCCCAATTTCACCTGTGTGAACAAAAATCCCAACAGATGATGGAGAAGATGGGTTATAATCTTACCCAGAAACCGGGATTAAACTTTGGAAAAGGGTGGCGGAACCTCATACCCTCATTCAGACCAAGAGGAAAGAGTCCTGATTATTATCAGAAGACTCGCAGGGGGTTGGGCTATGTATCTACTCCACCCTCATCGCCGCCCAAAGATGAAGAGAGTTCTTCGGCCATGGAGGATACATCTTCACCCGACCGTGATTCAGATATAAGCACCGGTGCTTGGTTTCAATCATTGACAGCTAATATGTTTCAGTCGCCCCAGAAAGCGACGAGGAACCAATTGATATTCAAGACGATTCCTGGGCTAAGCATATGGATACTCTCTGGGACGTCCGCTTTGAACAGCGTGATCCGCCTACAGAAGACAAATTGGTACAAGTCAACATGGGAACGGATGAAAGTTCTAAGCCCATCTTTATAAGCGACACGCTAACTCCCTTAGAAAAGGAGGAGCTTATATCTCTCATTAAAGAGTACATAGACGTGTTCGCATGGAGTTGTGAAGACATGCTCGGTCTTGACCCTCAAATTGCCACACACCGGTTAAATATAAAAGAAGATGCCAAACCTGTTAAACAACAACAGAGGCGCTTTCGACCGGAGTTGATGGAAGCAATAGTTGCTGAGGTCAACAAACTTATAAAGTCCAGATTTATCCGTGAAGAACAGCATCCTGATTGGGTGGCTAATATAGTGCCAGTTTGCAAAAAGAATGGCAAAATTCGGATATGCATCGATTTTCGAGACTTGAACACCGCATGTCCTAAAGATGAATTTTCGCTTCCCATCACTGATGTGATGATTGACAATACTTGTGGTTACGAGAGGATGTCCTTTATGGATGGCTTCTTAGGATATAACCAGATCAAGATGCACCCAGATGATGAAAAGCATACAGCTTTCATAACACCACTGGGGGCATACTGCTACACGGTGATGCCATTTGGGCTGAAGAATGCTGGTGCCACTTATCAACATGCGATGAGCACTATATTCAAAGAACACCTACGCAAGATAGTAGTGTGTTATGTGGACGACTTGGCGGTCAAAAGTAAAAATAAAGAAGACCACCTTCAGGACCTGAGAACGGTCTTCGACCTCATGAGGAAACATCATTTGAAGATGAATCCCACTAAATCTTTCATGGGGGTGTCCAGTGGGAAATTCCCTGGGTTCATAATAACTTCAAAAGGAATCTTTCTCGACCCTGAAAAGGTGAAAGCAATTAGCGAGATGCCACCTCCCCGCAGTCTTAAAGAATTGAGGGGGTTACAAGGAAAGCTCGCCTATATTCGGCGCTTCATTTCGAACCTATCAGGGCGATGCCAGCCGTTCTCTCGGCTTATGAAGAAGGGGGTTTCTTTTGTATGGGATGAGGCATGTCAACGGGTCTTTGATGATCTTAAAGAATACCTCACCAAACCTCCCGTTCTTATGGCGCCGGTCCCTGGGCAGCCCTTCCTTATATATGTAAGGGCTATGGATAATGCCTTAGGAGCATTACTGGCTCAATATAATGAGCACGACCATGAACATGCCCTCTATTATCTAAGCAGGACAATGATTGGGGCCGAACAGTGGTATACCCCAATTGAAAAGGAATGTTTAGCCCTAGTGTTCGCTATTTAGAAAATGCGACACTATCTTTCCGGGTAAACAATTCATGTCATATCACGGGTTAATCCCCTGAAAATTCTGATGACAAAACCGGGATCTTAAATGGCCGATTGGCAAAATGGGCTCTGCTACTGTCGCCCTATGACATACACTTCGTTCCTCAAAAAGCAACGAAGGGACAGGCAATTGCCGATTTTCTGGTAGACCATCCAATTCGGTCTAATACCAAACAGACGTCAGGGGTCAACACAGTTAGCAAGGAGCAACCATGGCAAATGTTCTTTGATGGTGCTGCCAGATGATCAGCTGCTGGAGTGGGAGTTGTGCTTATCTCCCGCATAAACATATACTTCCTAACGGTTATTCATTAACAGAACCATGCACGAATAACGTGGCGGAATACAATGCGCTAATTATCGACTTAAAAATGGCTCTGCAAATGGGGGTGAATTATTTAGAGGCATATGGAGACTCTAAACTCATCGTCAACCAGATGACGGGTGAATTTGAAGTCAGACATGAAGCCCTCATCCCCTATCATCAGCTAGCCATTGAATTGGCAGGTTACTTTGAACAATTCTACATTTATCATATATCTCGAAATGAGAACGTATATGCAGATGCCCTTGCCGCATTAGCAGCAATATTGGCGATCCCGCCAGGTGAGGCTCAAAGCATCACCATTGGAAGCAGAGAGCTCTTTCATTCAGACACTGTTCTTCAAAATAAAGAAGTATGCCAAGCAGGCTTAACTTTGGAACACCGTGATTTGCGATTTCCATTTGTAGATTATGCTTTACATGGGATATTACCAGAAGATCCTAAGGAAACCACCTCGATAAAGAGGAAGGCCCAAAGATTTTATTATGACCATAAGCTTCAGACTTTATATAGAAAGTCAAGAGATGGTCTGCTACTACGCTGCATATCAAAAGCAGAAGTATAAGAAGTGCTGAGAGAAACACACGATAGAGTATGTGGAGCTCATCAGCCCGGTCCAAAACTCGGAGACCATATAAGAAGGCTGGGATACTACTGGCCGAACATGATCTCGGAAGCAATGGCATACGCTAAATGGTGCCATGCATGCCAAATACATGCCAATTTTATTCATCAACCCCAAGAATACTTGCATAATACCGTTGCAAGTTGGCCATTTGAAGCATGGGGGATGGATATTGTGGGGCCTATAACTCCCCCGTCATCCAGAGGACATCAGTTTATTCTTGCAATAACAGATTATTTTTCAAAGTGGGCCGAAGCTGTGCCCATGAAAGAGGTGAAAATGACAGATGTGATCAAGTTCGTCAAGCATCATGTCATTTACCGCTTCGGCGCCCCCGACGGATTATTCATGATAATGGTCCGTAATTCATCAGTCAGGGATTCTTCAGATTCTGCAATAAGTTCAGAATCAAAGACATTGCTTCAATGCCATATAACCCCACAGCTAATGGGCTGGCCGAAGCATTCAATAAGATGATTATTAAACTCCTTCGGAAGTTCTTCTCTTCTAATAAACGAGATTGGGATGAAAAGTTAGGAGAATGCCTGTGGGCTTATCGCACCACTGTTCGCACCCCTACAAAAGCTACTCCATTCTCTTTGGTCTATGGAAGCGAGGCCGTTTTACCTCTTGAAATCCAGATTCCTTCATTAAGAGTGGCTTTAGCCACAAAGATGACGACAGAAGAGCGCCATCAACAAAGATTGTAAAAACTAGAGGCGTTGAATGAAAAGCATCTCAGGGCTCAACAGCAAATTGAGTTGTATCAGGCCTGAATTTCTCAAACGTTCAATAAGAACGTTAAACCGAGGACCTTTAAACAAGGAGACTTGGTTTTGGCTATTAAAAGGCCAATGGTACTGACTCACAAGACTAAGGGTAAATTTGAACCCAAGTGGGAAGGACCGTTCATTGTGGAGACAGTATACTCCAATGGAGCCTATCGCTTGATGAATCAAAACGACGATAGGATGATGATGCCGATCAATGGAAAATTTCTGAAGAAATACTATGCTTAATATCCCTGGAAGTATAAGCCTCCAATTTATCCAAGTTACGCAGATGAGCACTTAGACTTCTTCTATTCTGGTGATTTTAACCCAACCAACCTGGTGTGTTTGGTTCTCAAGTTTGAACCACCTCCAGTCTTTTCTTAGGCATGCACAATTGAGCGCCTCTGACGTAAACCTGGTGTGCTTAGTTCTCAAGTTTGAACAGCCTCCAGTCTTTTCTTAGGCATGCGCAATTGAGCTCCTCTGACCTAAACCTGGTGTGCTTAGTTCTCAAGTTTGAACAGCCTCCAGTCTTTTCTTAGGCATGCGCAATTGAGCGCCTCTGACCTAAACCTGGTGTGCTTAGTTCTCAAGTTTGAACAGCCTCCAGTCTTTTCTTAGACATGTGCAATTGAGCGCCTCTGACCTAAACCTGGTGTGCTTAGTTCTCAAGTTTGAACAGCCTCCAGTCTTTTCTTAGGCATGCGCAGTTTGGCGCCTCTAACCTAAACCTGGTGTGTTAGGTATGCGCAGTTCAAGTTACGCGAGAGAGTCTTGAACCACCTCCTGTTTGGTTCTCAAGTTTGAACCACCTCCAGTCTTTTTTTAGGCATGCGCAGTTTAGCGCCTCTGACCTAAATTTGGTGTGCCCTGTTCAAGTTACGGTAGAGAGCCTTGAACAGCCTCCAATCTTTCTTTTAGGCATGCGTAGTTGAGCGCCTCTGACCTAAAAGATATAAATTACCCAGCGCCAACTAGGCAATGGGGGAGAGAACTAGTTTCTCGCCAACCCCTTCATACTGGGGGTAAAAAGTATGAATTACCCAACACCGATAAGGCAAAGGGAAGAGGAAAAGTTTGGTATTTAAGCCCAAAACGAAATCCATAACAACTCACCATGTTGAGGGGAATAACATGGCTAGCCCAACTCAAACGGTAGTTGGTAAAGGCTAATCAAATCCGTTGATAACTGGAGGTTTGCTAAAAATTCCATAAACCCTATCATGTTAAACTCTTACCTCTGACAGTATGATTCGAAAAATTGTACCTAAACAATACCAAAAAATAAATCATTTTGATGACATGTTATCTATTGTGCAAGCAAATTTTTGTAGCCGGTAGATAAAAGAATCAAATGATTAAGTTTGTTTCATCAAAAGGTTGAAGTTACAAAAATTCTTTATTACAAGTTCTTATTATAAAAAGAATGATGAATAAAAGAATAAGAACAAAATTATAAATCTCCAAGGTGCTCCAACTTATTCATCACCTCGCCCATCACCTGACGACGGTTTGCTTATACGGAATGCTAAGCCTGTTGAAGTAAGACATCGTCATTTATTGCAAGTTGCTTCTGACGAGACTCTTCAATGGCATGATTTCTGGCTGTCTCCTCCTGCTCAATCTGTTCCCGTTGGAGAAGCAACACTTCCCGCTTCTTGACGGACTCCCCTAATCAAAGCTCATTGTCTATTAAGGCAGCCCGAGCTCTGGCGATCGTCTCCTGGGCTCTAACGATGGCAGCCTGACTCTCCCCAATCTCAGAATCCACCCTCTTCAGATCTCCAAGAATTGATTCCCGGCTAGCTCGGAGTTCTGTCAGCTCCTGAGACCATCTTTCTTCCTGCTTCCTTAAAGCCTCTCTACGAGGTATGGATTCTGTCTGAAGCCACACCATTTCTATCTTAGTGATCGCCTCCACATCCGCCTGGCAGAGTGTGTGTAGCGTGTTCACCTGCTCTTCCAAGACTGTAAGGCGGGCCCGGTAAGGAGCTGCTTGATCTTGTCCCCCAACTCCTTCAATATTATCCAAGTAGCGGGATAACATTGGGCGTGCGAAACTGAAGAAATCATGATCAGCAAGGATCATCTCGATGCATCTTCTTAGCAAACGCATAAAATCGTTAACACTGAAGTTGAAGAGCCCTTCAAGAGGATCCGCAGTGTCAGCAGATAAAGCAGGTAATGGCAAAGAAGATGTCGCGGGCAGGGGAGCAGTGGCTACCGGAGTTGAAGAGGAAGCCCGTCCCTGTAGCAGATTTATGATATGGGAAACCAGTAAAGCCATGCGGATCTGGAAGAGCTGGGGATCCTAGGGGAAGCATTGCCAGTACCGGTCACTTGGGTGACCCCGCCAATAGGGATAGAAGACGGGATGTCTTCACCCGAAGCTCCTCCGGTGTGAGAAGCATCTTCGAGCGAGAACTTCAAATTATCCTCATCTCTTGCTGGAAGACTTGGAGCCGGAGGAGTTGCAGGTGTCTCAGCAGCCACGATAATAGATGATGTTAAAATTGCTGACTGAGAAACAGAAGGCATACCAACAACTGTTGGAAAGGTCTCAGTGGAGCAGACTGGTGGTGTTGGAGATGGCATACTCGGAGACGGTGTGGCCTCCCTTGTTGTTCATCAATACATGAGACCTTCCAAGACCCTAGAGATATTGGAAGTAATTACGAGCCCAAAATCTTTTCTCTTATGAAAAATACATCAGGTTTGGATCATTATTAAAGAGAATGACTACGATTATCTCCTACAGCCAAGGCAAATTCTTGTTAAAAGGAAAGAAGAGAAGAAAGAGGATGCTATTAATCAGACGAAGAACTTTACCTTAATTAAGGAAAGTGACTACGGTAAGAAGAACTTTTTCGGTGGAACACCCTACTGGATTGATGCAGTCTGGAGGTCTGATAACATGCCAACTCCTATCCATCGCTTCGGTTGGAGAAGAAGAAAATATGGCTGCACGAATAAATCAACTACAAAAGAAAGAAAGAGAAGATAAGGAAGAAGAAATTTTCTCACGTCAGAATGATCTTCCATATAAGAAGCCATGCGTCTTATATAGATAGTCTGGTAATTATGATCTTCGATTGGGAAAAGATAAAGCCAAAATCTTCAGTTAAGATTCTCGGTTCAGGTCTCAACAGAATTTATTACTGTTGCATGGGACGTTTAGATCTCGCAGCCTAGAGATCTCGTCAGTAATGGAGACGTATAACGCTTGGGATTTCATGCTCGACGGTCTCATCCAAGGCTCACAGAAGTCTCTACAAATTCTGAAGAGTTCTGAGTTATCCTGCGAACTTCCAGGCAGAAAATCGCGAATTCAAACTCACAATCCTCGAGAATCAAGATCACAAATTTAGTGCAGATCTTGTTAATCCGCAAACCTCCGGATGTAAGTCACAAATCTGACAAAGACTCGTGTGTGCCTGATGTGCAGATACCAGAATTGCATGAAGACTTGCGAATTTCAAAACTAAAGATGACGAGTTTATTGCAAACCTTTGAAGACAAATACAAAATTATGATTTAGAAGTACAAAATCAAGTTCGCTACACGAGCCATGCAAAATCAAAGTACAAAAAAAGAGAACTTCCCAAATCCTAAGGAGGAGAAGTCTTTACAATTCAATGATTCAAGAGGGCTTTTATTTTCTCCTCAGCATTGCCAATATCTTTCTGGATGACCTCATAAGCTTGAACAGTGGCTTGGCGATGCAATTCCTTGTCACTGGCGATGACATTCAGTACTGCAGCAGCCTCTAACATATCCAATTAAGCTTGTATCACTTGAAAATCTCTGATTGTATTGTCCCACTGTCAGGATAAATTAGTGAGATTTCTCATTGACTCGTCACGTTCCTTGGTGATCTTAGCCAAGAAAGCTTGAGCTCTGGCGATGGACTCTTGGGTCCTGACAATAGCTTGGTCATGGTTCTTGATAATTGAAGCAGCAACCTCCACCTGAAGGACTAAAGACTGACGATCTAATTGACCCTTTTCTAAGGAAGCTCTGCAAGCATTGGCCTTCTCCTGGGTTTCTTTCTGGAATCTAAGTTGTTCCTCTTTCAACTTCTGGAAAATGGCTTCAACTGCCTCAAACTTGTTGGCACTCCTAGCCTTCGATAAGAACTCATCATGCTCTTGAAGTTGAGCTATTATAAGTATAAAAGGAGCAGCTTTCTCTTCTCTGCCAATGCTGACTATACCAGTTAAGTAAATATTGAGAACATTGGCAAGCGAAGCAAAGAAACCCTCTTCATTATCTTGTCAATGCAATGATTAAGGAAGTGGAGGAAAGTTTCCACCATATCCTTCAATAAATCAAATTCAAAAGTGTCATCCTCTGCATGAGAAGGATCAATGCTGGTTGAGGCAGAAACAGTCTGAACTGTACTCTGCTGCACAGAGATATCAACACCAGCATCAAGAGGAACGGTACCTCTGGTGGCTTCAGTAGACCTATCGGCTGCGACATCCCGAACCAAAGTGTCGGCCAGAGTAGCTACCACCGAGACCGTCGACATATTAATCTTGGGAGCTATTACCTCCGCAGTATTAACAACAGGAGCAATGACCTCGGTTACCGTATCAGCATCAGCTTCCGCAGTGATATCATCCGGTGGAGTTACTTCTCCGCCCATACACTCTAAAGCTGGAGTCAAAACTGGAGCTGGAAAAAAAGAAAGAAATTGACAGTTAAATGTTACATTGTCATTCAATAATAACAGAATTTTAAAGAAAAAGTTGGATAAAATATAAAAGGCGAACCTGAATGTTGAACACTAGATTCTCTAGGTCCGTACACCTCAGGCCCGAACACCTCAGGCCCGTATACCTTGGTCCGAACATCTTCGCTCAAATAGACGTACTTACCATGGTCCGATGGAGGGGTGGAATATCGAAGATTTCCACTGCTGACATCATCGTCATCTCCCCAGTCATCTTGATTTCTGAGAGAGGTGCTACTTTGGGGGATCTGATGCGCGAATCTTCCCAATTATTTGTACTTCGTCATCTTCAGTAGCTTGATGAACAGGGGTTGCAGAATCCTCTTGCATAGTAGAAGAAGCACCTACTTCAATAGCGGCCTAGTGGGTGAGGGTCGCAAGATCCTCTTGAGTAGCGGGAGTAGGATCGCTGCGAAAAACCGGACCTTAACTCTGATGCCTCTTAAGGGAATGGAGAGTTAAAGAGGAGTCGTCCTTATCTTCCTCAGGTTTCTCCGCGAGGGTCTCAGAAACCAAACAGGGTGCCGTAGTAATGACTCCTGATGGGGTGTCCTGTGGATCTACGTCCTGCGGATTGGTTGGCAAATCACTGAGGCACCTTAGTCTCTTCCGCTTATGCAAAAGCTTCTTGGGAAGAGACTGCGGTTGGGGCGAAATTTTCTTCAAAGTTGGGAGAGGAGAAGCGTCAAGCGAGGCAGGATGAGTTGATAAACCCAATGCGTTATTATCTCCCCTTGTTGAGTCATCAGTTCCGATTCATCCGAGGCACCTTCTGCCCCGAAATCTTCCATCCCTTCCACTTTCGTGCTGCCAGCCTTCTTTTTCTGGGCATACCAGGCTCTGATCTCTCTCAGACAAGTATGATTAACATTGAAGTTCTAGAGAGCGAAATTAGCATCCAGCAAACCACTTGCAGAATCTGAAACTCATATACAAGTTCGGGGCCTTGAGTGGGAGATCAAATCTAACCTGGGTTCAGCCTGTGACGAAGTGGAACCAAGCTCGAGCTCCTTCAAGAGCATTCCTAACAAAACTTATTTTCCTGTTGGGATTACCAACATAAAATTGTTCATATCCGAACTATCAAACGAAACGGTTCGGATAGTAAGGCTCTATATAATAGTGGTTCCCCAAATGAAGAACCAAATGCCCTAAGCAATGTTTATTAACGACCAGAAGCACCCCGGAGACAGAACCGTAAACTTATCAGTAGCAGCAATGTCCGCGAATTCTTCCCCGTACCCAGCATTTGGAAAGTACTAAAAATATCTGAATAACTCGTAATTCGCAAAGTGATGAAGGGTGTTGCAGATCGCGGCCAGTAGCCCCCTTTCCATTGCGACCTCTCATAATGCTACACTTTGGGAGCATTTAAATCTATCTACGAATTGGCAGGACTCATCAAAGTGGGGCAATGTAGAACTAGCCAGGCCATCAAATAAGTATAAGGGAGTTCTACACGCAGGTTAGGAGTTTTAATGATTGGATCTCCTTTTTTTCTCTGCTCCTTCACGTTACAGAATTTGTAAGCCAGTCTCCTCAGTCCACTTTGGATACTGCACACCATCACAATCAGCAGACTGAGTCACCTACCAAATGCAAGTAGGACAGCTGGGTATACGGCCCAAATGGGTATGTTCTCCTACGAAGGAATAGCACATTTCTTCAACCATACCATCAAGTAGCCCACTAAGAAGGCCAGATCAGATAAAGGTTGGAGGGCCTGGTAGTGAAAGGTTTCAAAGGATGTTCCAGCCTTGAAAACGTCCTCATCAGATTCGACGATGTAAGTATCTATCCTAAAATTTGCGATTCTTCTCTCAACCTCCTTTTCAGAAACTGGAGGAAGGCGAGTGAAATTAGGATTATTTTTGGAAAAGTTGGGCAAAAGGTATTGCAACCACTTCTTCATCTTCAAATTGCGAGTGTTGGAAATGTGGGTGCAAATATGATAATGGCAGAGCAGCTCCCAATAAGTATCATAGATCAAAGAGTTCTGGGTCTTCAATAGATGGAGTTCTTCCCCCAATATGGACGTTCTCTTCATATGCATGTCTCCTATGGGTAGTCCCGAAATTTCATACATCTCGTGAAGAGCAAAATCCAATTCGCTATGAGGGCAAAATATTGTACAAGTATCGGGATTGTACAGTTCCAGTAAAGCAAAAAAAAATGAAATCTGCTAGCAGCAATACCATGCTGAACAGCCCTGATAGCGTGATATAGCTTTGCATGATAAAGCTGATCTCTGAAAGCATTCAAAAAGAAGTCAGTCAGGATTGTCCACTCTTCTTTCAAAGAACAGTGAACCTATATAGGGGGACGAAAGTCTTGAACAGGAAACTCTCCTTACACATTGACGAATCGGTGCAAGAAAGTCTGCGCGACTATGGATGTTTCACCTATAGGGAAGTCCTGTTTAAACGACCCCGGAAACAATCCATAAAAGTGTTTCCCAGTAGTACGAGGGAAAGCACCATGTGAGCTAAATCCTCTCAATAGGACACCATCCTGCAGCCTGTTTATGTGCCAGTTCATTCGTCTGGGCACAGAAAGGGATTTGAAGAATAAGAATGGGTAGGATCTCTCCATGTTGGGGAGAAATAAGTAGCGACCTTCAACTTGACGAAGCCACTTGTAATCTCCATCATCCAAACCTCTATTAGGCACCGAAACTTGGTCCTCAAACAAGAAGGCAGGTTTACATAGTAAGGATCAATTATCTCCTTCAAAAGGTGCATTGGTCATCAGTTCTCGCAATATTGAGCGAGTAGGATGGAGAATTTTATTTTCCCTCTCTTGGCGATCTGATACTGTACAATGTGGGAAAACTCGACCAAATTTGAACTCCTTCTTCCTGTCATAGCCACCTGAGTATCCAAAATAATGATCTTTAGGCCAAGGATTGAAAGCGTAATCAACTGCAAAAGAAGCATTCAGATTCAAGACAAAAATTAAGAAAGGGATTGCCTTTCAGAAGTATGTTGAAATTTTTTTACTGCCGAACAACTATCGAACTGGAGGTTGCTTGAAGATCTCAATGGCCACTGGCAAAAGCATTGGAGGAGGAAGCTTTCTTCGACAACTTTTGCAAATTAAGGAAGTCCTTCACGAGAAGAATCAGAAGTTAAAGGAGGCTGACGACGAGAAGCCTTAAAAACCTAAAGGAAAAACTTGGATTTCAAATTTCTTGAGATATGAATGACCTCTCTCATGAAATTGAGGTTATATATAGCAGATGATTTGATGATCGAGATCTTTGGATGGACGTGATCTCTGGCCCAAATCTCGTGAGTACCTTTTCATTTAATGTGGCTCAGAGAACGCCTCAATTCTTACGCCGTATAAAGCTAGCGCTTTCTGGATTTTCCAAAACCAAAAGGGGAGTTTCCGACCTTAACACAGAGTTGTGTTCCCTACAAACGGAGAATTTGCGACCCTAACAAAGAGTCATATTCCCTCCAAAATGAAAGATCGCGGCCCTACCATAACTGTCTCGAATCCCATGATCTTCTGATTAAAAGAGAGCGACGCGTTCTATAAGTCATCTCTATATGTTTTAATTTTTTTTCATTGTAATCCGAAAAGAGAAATTTTGGATAATCTGTAATTTTTTCTCTATCAATGGCAGTGGAAAGATCCAACACTATTTTTTCCAAAAATAGATTGGCGACCACAGTGGGAGAGATCTCTTATACTGAAGAGGAGATGATGGTCCAATCTGATGTCAACAAGATTGGAGAGATGGTCGAGATGCTGGTGATCGAAATCGATCTGTAAAAACATGATTACATATCTTCGGACTCATCGAGTCCACACCATAAGAGATTTGCGTGGCGAGAGCACAAAAAGACTAACTCTGAACAAAAGGAGGACTTCATGGTCTTAGATGATAAGGAGGCGTTCATCAATCAACAGCCCCTTGGATTTTTGAACTTGGTCCATCGAAGCCAACTGTGCCCCTCCCAATGTTCAGGGAGCTTGCTACATATGATGCCAAAGGAGAACTTATTGCGAGACAAAAACAGGCCCAAATCCGCAACCGGAATCGAAGGGCACATCGTAGAACACTCAAAACTCGTTTTGTAAGCCAAGCAAAAAAACAGCCAGTTACAAGTTAAGAAGGATGTCAAGCTCAGAATCAGCCTAGCATGAAGCAAGGAGAATGCCATACTCACAAACAGCCTAGCACCCACTAGCTTGGTAAAAAATAGCCTAGCATCCACCAACTTGGCAAAAAATAGCCTAGCACCCCCTAGCTTGGCAAAGGCTAGCCTAGCACCTATCAGCTTTGCAAAGGCGCGTCTAGCACCCATTAGCTTGGTATGAATAAGATCAGACGCTAGCCTAGCATAAGTAAATTTCAAAACCGAACTAAGTCTAGGCCAGCACATGAGGCTAGTTCAACTAAGCCAGCATGCGAGGCTAGATCAACACACCAAGCTCATTCAGTGCGCAAGTCAAGAGTCAAGTCTCAGCCTCACACATGAATAGAAGGATGCAAGGCTACCCAGCAGGGTCATGCAAGACATACCAAAATTAATTGTGAACATCGAACTAGACTTGGAGTTAAAAAACATAATTTCTATGATTTCTCAAAGCCATCTTTCTGGACAAGTAGACATCACTCAAGATGCAGGTATTGTCCCCAAAAGATGGTTATATCTACACCACGGGAAAAAACTTTGGATTTACGGAGTTATCTCATGAACAAAAGGGAAACCACACAGTCTCATCGGTCATGCCGCTGCAAAAAATTAATCGCTGCAGTTTTGACTCACTATCGCTGTGAAGTCCTAAGAGTGTCGGTGTTTAGCTGATTGTCAGCACTAGAATCTTGCATTCCAAAGAGAAGACGACTGCAGAGACGAGACTCAGATTCAGACCAAGAATTGCCCGTTTTCACATTAAATATGGTGAGTAAAGGCAAGAAGCCAGTTGCAGAGGCAGAAAAGACCTATCATCACACACACCTTAAGACAGGTGTGACAGCTCCCCATAATTACAAAAAATTGGCAGGGGGTCTTAATAAAGAATATGAAGAATTTAGTGATCACTCGGCCATCGCAATGCCGCGATCACTTTCTCTCGGTACGGCAGGGGGACAGCTCATATGGCCGAACCTTCGGCCGAGATGAGACAGAAGATTGAGGCACAAGAATGCCTCATCCAGGAGCAATAAAAAAGCATCGAAGACATCAAAGCGATGGTTGCAAAGGTTCTAGAAAATAATAAAAAAACACAGAAGACAGTGTAGGGGGTTCTTTCTCTTTTGATAAAACTAATAAAGAGAAGAATGAAACTGAATCCAACTGTGATAAAACTAAGAAAGATGAAGCTGAATCTAGCCGAGACATCAGGGGAAAAGGTGGTGAGGATGAATATTACGTTGATCCTCATGCCGAAAGAATGGAGACGCTTCAAAATCAGATAGAAGTCTTGATGCACCGTAAAGGAATGCAAGAAACAGGGATTACGAGACCCTACCCGATAGAGTGGGAGTCCACCCTGTTTCCAGCAAAGTATAAGCCTCTCAAGGTAGAGTTATATGATGGGAAGGGATTTCCAAACCAATATATGTATTACTTCTTTTCACATACTAGCCATCTCATGGGCAATGACCCAGTGATAATAAAAAATTTTGCAAGCACCTTACGAGCACCTGCATTTACTTGGTTTATGCAGTTACCCCCGGGAATCATTAATGTATGGTCTGATGTGGAGAGAGAGTTTCTAACTCGCTTCTTCGAAAACGATACCGAATTATCCATTCACTCTCTTTTGACAAATAAGCAAAATGAGGATGAGACAGTTAAAAGTTTCATCGAGCATTTCCGCGAGATGTCAATGTAATGCCCGCATGACATGTCACAGGAGACATTGGTGAAGACTTGCAAGCACAACTTGCAAACCGAGATATTGGTCAAAAGGGGAGTGGTTGAATCTAAAAGATGGAAAGAGCTAGTTAAGGAAGGCGAACTAGATGAAACCTCATCCGCCGCCTAGGAGAACAACGCCCCACAAGAAACGCCTCGGAAGGACGATGACATCCTCAAAACTTCCGATCGAAAGGAAAAGAAGCTGTGGTAGCAGAATGCCTCCGCAACAGAAGCCCAAAGATCAAAAAGAGCAAGTTGCTTCCAAGCAGTACCTCGCAGTTGTCTACGACTTCAAAGACGAGCAAATAGTGATGCTGTTCAATTTGCTCAACAGGAAAGGGATGCTCCAGTTTTCCTCCAATCCGAGGCCGGAGGAAGCGGGGAAGACCAACGACCCCAAGTACTGTCTCTATCATCAAAACTTGGGGCATGCTATGAAGGATTGCTATACATTAAAAAGAAAGATCCAAGCACTAATCGAAACCAAAGTAATCACCCTAAAGTCGGAGTAGAAAAGCGTGACAACTAACGCGGTCACTCTAACGATTGGAACTAATGAGTTTCCTGCAGGAGTGTCCCCGGTGCCTGCTGGAAAGATGGTTTTGGTTAATCATGACCCGCATAATATGAAGGAAAATGGTTTCTCCCTAGTCACTACAAAGAAAGGTGAGATTATGTGGGTACATCCAGATCTTTTGAATGATGAGAAATGGTCTTCAATGAATGAACAAAAGATGAACAAAGGAAAAACATGCCACATGATTTCTTCAATCATCAAGGAAGACTACGATGAGGCAAGTATGTTAACCGACTCCGAAATGGAAGTATCGACTTTGGCCACTCATCATGATGAGGCAGGCCCGTCAGGAACTTGCTTGGGGAGGAGCTATCCCAAAGATTACTCCAAAGTGCGGCCTGGCGAACCCACTGTGACGAAGAAGAGCCACCCTCTACACAGAAGGAGCTTCACTTCCAGAAGGAGCTTCGCTTTTAGAAGGGGACAAAGAAGGATAGTGAGGCAGCTGGTGCACCATTTAAATTTGATGTGTTTGCCCAGCTAGCCAACATCCCAGCCCACATAACTCTTTACAAGTTGTTGCATTATCCAAGACAACCAGAGATGCGTTGAGGGAAGCTCTGGCTGACTTCGAAACCTTTTCGGCCCAAATTGCAGAGCCGTCTATAGACGCATAGGAACCTTGCCCTCATTGCAACCAAGTGATGCTCGCTAGATGACATGCAGGTCAAAAAATTTAAGCATAACAGACCTTTGTATTATACAAGATACATGGGCTCTCTTAAAATTGACCTAATTCTCATAGACCCAAGGTTTGCCTTAAGCATCATCCCAAGGAGATTAATGCAAGTACTTGGGATCTCAGTCAGCCGATTGACGCCCACCAACACCTCCATTTTTGGCTTTAACTCCAATAGGAGCCATCCCTTGGGGAAGATCTGACTTTGCTGCCAGATTAGAAGTCTGAAATTAGAGGCGACGTGTTATGTCATCAACGCCGATACTTCTTACAACATGCTTTTAGGACGTCCCTGGATTCACTCCAACATGGTGGTGCCCTCTACTCTCCACGAATATATGAAATATTGCGATGATTAGGGGACAGTCTATACGTTGATCACCGACAAACAGCTCTTTAAGGACCGCATAATCTGTAAAGAATGTCAAATGGGACTACGACAGTGCCAACAAAGCAGACACTGAGCCCGGCCAGCAGATGAAGAAGACTGCAAGTTCAAAATAAATCCTCTTGTAATCAATAATAATGACTTCGATGTAACCAACACCGCTGATGAGGCGGACGAGTGGATTATTAATAAAAATATAGGTTTTGCTTATGTTCCTGCTGTTGCTTCGGACTCTACTCCATCTTGTACAAGCACAAAAGTAGATAGCATGTCCGAGTGGGAGGCTCTAGCAGATTCCATCTGCCAATACGGTCGTCATTTACTAGGCAGACCAAAATTCACAATGAGGATGGGGCTACTTTTGAGGTGCCCGCTCGATGGCCAGATCAACAGACGATAATATTCGGGCGAGTTGGGTCACAGTCCGAGCCTACGATAAATAGTGAAAGTGATGACCAAGTGACACCTCAATTTGGCCATTATGAATCAATTTGCAATCGAATGATGAAAAGGAAGGGCTACGATTTCAACCGTAAATAGGGATTAAATTTCGGAAGAGGACGACGAAACCTTTTGCGTTCATTTGTCTCACAAGGAAAGAATCCTGATTACTATCATAAAATTTGCACGGGGTTGGGATATATTACTACTTTCGAATCCTCGGTAAGAGAGTACATAGACTCAGCTGAATCAGAAAATCCTAAAGAAACAGTAGAATGGGATTCTGACGTTGGTATACGTATAATATTCAAGATCTTTGCTTCGAATATGGTTTCAATAAGCCTTGAAGAATCAGAGAATTCCTGGGCACAACACATGGTTATCCAATGGGATATCAGATTTGAACAGTGAGAACCGCCAACTGAAGACCAAGTGGTTCAAGTCCATATAGGGACTGAAGAAGACCCAAAGCCCATCCTTATAAGCGAGAGTCTCACTCCTCAAGAGAAAGCGAATCTCATATCTCTTATAAGAGAATACATCGACATATTCGAATGGAGCTACGAAGACATACCCGGCTTGGACCCACAGGTTGCCATGCACCGACTCAATATTAAGTCGGATGTTAAACCCGTAAAATAGCAACAAAGGCATTTCATGCCCGAGTTGATGGAAGCTAGAGAGTCTGAAGTCAAGAAGCTGATAAACTCAGGATTTATCCAAGAAGATAAACACCCTGATTGGGTAGCAAATATCATGTCGGTGCTCAAGAAAAATGACAAGATACGGATATGCATAGACTTCTGAGATCTCAACGCTGCATGCCCAAAAGATGAATTTCTACTCCCCATCACGGATGTCATGATTGATAACATGTGCGGGTTTGAGAAGATGTCCTTCATGGATGGTTATTTAGGATACAACCAAATTAAAATGTATCCAGAATACAAGGAACACACGGCATTCAGAACACCACTCGAAATATACTGCTACACAGTGATGCTATTTGGATTGAAGAATGTCAGCGCTACTTACCAACGGGCTATGAGCATCATCTTTCAAGAACACTTACATAAAACCGTTGAGTGTTATGTAGATGACCTCGCTGTTAAAAGTGAGAAGAGAGAAGATCACCTGCAAGACTTGAGGGTGATGTTCGATATCATGAGAAAGCATCAACTGAATATGAACCCTACCAAGTCATTTCTTGGAGTATCAAGTGGGAAGTTCTTGGGATTTGTTGCTACCTTGAAGGGAATTCACTTGACCTTGATAAGTTCAAAGCGATAAAAGAAATACAACCATCACGAAACTTGAGGGAACTCAGGGGGTTGTAAGGCAAGCTGGCATATATCTGGCAATTCATAACAAATCTGTCAGGAAGGTGCCAACCATGTCTTTCGTTTCGTTTGGGAGTGTCTTTCGTTTGGGATGAAGATTGTCAATAAGCTTTTGAGGACATTAAAAATTACCTCACAAAGCCGCATATGTTAATGACACCTGTTTCAGGGAAGCCTTTTCTGATCTATGTATGAGCGATGGATCATGCCTTAGGGGCTCTATTGGCTCAACATAATAATCAAGAGCAGGAGCAGGCAATTTACTATTTGATCCGGACAAGGATTGGTGCGGAGTATCGGTATAGCCCAATTAAAAAAGAATGCCTAGCACTAGTGTTTGTGGTCTAGAAAATGCGACAGTATCTAGTCGGCTAGACGATACATGTCATTTCTTAGGTAAATCCATTGAAATTGCTTATGACTAAGCCGAGATCATTAAACGGCTAGCTCGCTAATTGGGCGTTATTATTGTCTCTCTACGACATGCATTTCATGCCTCAGAGAGCAACGAAAGGCCAAGCCATAGCAGAGTTTCTCGCCGAACACCAAGTTCTAGAGAACTCCAAACTCCAAGCTGACATTCCAGATGAAACTGCAGAAGTTAATGCAGTCTCAAGAGAACAGATGTGGCAACTGTTCTTTGATGGGGCAACAAGAAGAGATGTTGCCGGTGTGGGAGTCGTACTGGTATCTCCCCACAAACATGTCGTGCCTCAAGGATACTCGTTAACCAGCCCCTGCACAAATAATGTGGCAGAGTGCAATGCTTTTATCACTGTCCTCTTGATAGCTTTGCAACTAGGGGTGAAGCATCTTGAAGCGTATAGCGATTCAAAACTAGTCGTTAACCAGATAACCGGGGAATATGAGGCAAAGTATGAAGCCCTTATTCCATATCACCAAATAGCAATGCGACTGCAAACAAAGTTGAAGAATTTTATATTGACCATGTGCCAAGATACGAGAACACATACACCGATGCCCTTGCATCGTTGGCTGCGACTCTCGCCATACCAAGCAGGTCAACTACGCGTATTACCATTGGAAGTCGTGAACTCCTACACACAGAAGCAATCATGGAAGTAGATGAAGCAAACCAAATTGGAATAAAGTTTGAGCCACGAGACTGGCGTTTTCTACTTGTGGAATATACGTTACAAGACATCCTTCCTTAGGACCCTAAAAAAGCCACTTCCATAAGAAATAAGGCCACAAAATTTTATTATGACGCCATGCTCCAGACTCTGTATCGAATATCTCTTAATTGCATTCTACTTCATTGCTTATCAAAAAGCGAAGCTCAAGAAGTGATTAAAGAAACCCATGACGGGACTTGCAGGGCCCACTAGCCTAGACCAAAACTCTAGGACCACATTACAAGATTGGGATACTTCTAACTCAAGATGATCACAGTTGTAGTGACATATATAAAGAGTTGCCGTGCCTGTCAGGTCCATGCTAATTTCATACATCAACCTCGAGAGTACTTGCATACATCGACTGCCAGTTGGTTGTTCGAGACATGGGGAATAGATGTTTCCTGGCCAATCACTCTGTCATCCTCCAAATGACACCGTTTCCTATTGGCGATAACCGACTACTTCTCTAAATGGGCAAAAGTTGCCCCCATGAGAGAAGTGAAAACAACAGATGTGGTCAAATTCATCAAACACCACGTAATTTACCACTTCGGTGTGCCTCGACGGATCATCCACGACAATGGGCCTCAATTCATTAGTCAAGGCTTCGTGAAATTCTGTGGTAGGTTCAAAATTCAAGATGTGGTTTCAACACTTTATAATCCGGCAGCTAACAGATTAGCCAAAGCTTTCAACAAGACTATTGTGATCTTCCACAAAAGTTTGTTTCTTCGAGTTGCTGCGATTGGGATAAAAAGTTAGGCGAGTGTTTGTGGGCTTACCATACGACTATGCGAACTCCAACAAAAGCTACGCCCTTATCTTTAGTGTATGGTTGTGAAGTAGTATTGCCGTTGAAAATCCAAATCCCATCCCTATAGGTAGCACTGACTACAAAAATGACGACTGAAGAGAAACATCAAAAACGGCTCCTAGAATTATAGGCCTTGGACGAAAAATGCCTGAACACGAAGCAACAAATCGAGTTGTATCAAGCGTGTATCTCGAGGACATTTAATAAGAAAGTTAAATGAAGAATTTTCAAAGAATGAGACTTGGTCTTTCCTATCAAAAGACAAATGATTCTAACCCACAAGACTACGAAAAATTCGAACCTAAGTGGGAATGACCTTTTATAGTAAAAACCGTCTACTCAAATAGAGCCTATCGCCTGATCAATGAAGACGACGACAGGATGATGATGCCGATCAATGGCAAATTCTTGAAGAATTACTATATCTAGCCACCTTCAGAAAAAAGGGAAGGCTAATGAACCAACAACCCAATGCTGTCAAAAACAATGGGAAGAGAAATCGAACATTTCTTACCAACCCTATCATACTAAGGGGGAAGAGTATGAGACCAATTGCTCAATACCAAAAGGGAAGAGAGAATGTTTGGCATTTAAGCCCAAACAAAACTTTCGACAACTCATCATACTATAGGGAAAAGCATGGCTAGTCCAACGTAAATGACAATTAGTAAAGGCACCTCAAACTCGTTGATAGCTGGGGGTTTGCTAAAAATCCCATGATAAATTTGTCATAGCATCATCCTATGAGGATACTCATGATCTAATGCTTCAAAAGCACAGGGGAGAGAAATTCAAATTCTCGATAACTCTTCATACTGAGGTAAAAATATTAATTACCCAATGCTTCAGAAGTAAAGAGGAGAAGGGACGTTTGGCATCTAAGCCCAAATAAGACCTTCGATAACTCATCATTCTGAGAAAAATAGTATGACTAATCCAATGCAAATGGCGATTGGTAAAGACATGTCAAATCCATTGATAGCTAGGGGTTTGCTAAAAATCTTATAAACCTGTCACGTTAATATCTTACCTTTGACAGCGAGATTTGAACAATCACAAATAATGCAATCTACCAACACGATTACCGGCTCTGTCTTTCAGCCAAGCGATTCACCGGCTCTATCTGTCAGCCAAGCGAGTCATCGGCTCTGTCTGTCAGCCAGGCGAGCTACTCCATAACTTAAATCCAATCACCTCGGTATGTTTAATAGTACAGCTCTGCCGAAACCCCTTAGTACGTTTTCCACTTTTGCCAAGACCACATGAGTACATTTTTTGAACACCTCTGCTCATGCTTTCTGACCCTAATTTGGTCAGCTCAGTACGTTTTTTGAACACCTCTGCTGAGATTCCGTCGGTATGTTTAACAGTACACCTCTGCTGAACCCCTTAGTACATTTTCCGAACACCTTTACCAGGACCCCATGAGTATGTTTTCTGAACACCTCTGCTCATGCTTTCTGACCATAACCCGGTCACCTCAGTATGTTTTCTGAACATCTCTGCCGAGACCCTATGGGTATGTTTTCTGAACACCTATGCCCATAGTTTTTCGACTCTCCCCAAGTCACACTCCAACGATCTATTAAATAGATATCCATTATGATAAGAAAGAATGTGTGGACAGCCCAGCGCCCTTGAGGTAAGGGGCAAGAGGAAGCTAAAGTACTTGACCAGTCTTATCATACTGGGGGTATGAACAACCCAATGCTAAAAAGGCAAAAGGGAGAGGTATCCCGTTAAAAAATACCAAGCAGTCATGATATGCTTTATAGTGTACCTCTATCAAAATTCCATGAGTGCATTTTTTAAGCACCTCTACTCATAGTTTTTCAATCTCAATTCGAAAGTAATCACCGGTTCTGTCTGTAAGTCAGGTGAGTCATCGACTTTGTTTGGCAACCTAAACGAGTCTCATTACAGTCAAAATACTCATCTTGTTAAAGTATCTCCACACCCTTAGCAAGTTCTATCTCTGTGAATTCATCCACCCATTCAAAAAAAATTCCAAAGTATTTTAAAATTTTCAGAAGAGACAAAATTTTGTAAACTTTTGAGGGGGGTCTTGTAGAACGATAAAAATAACTCGAATCCAATGTCCAAGTTCGAATCCAAAATCTTAGTTCGAATCTGAAATTCGAGTTCGGGTTCGAGTTTGAATCGAAAATCCAAGTTCGAATCCAAAATCCAAGTTTGAATTCGAGTCCGAATCCAAAATCCGAGTCCAAATACGAATTTGAATTCAAATAATAAAAATAATAATAATAATAAATTAATTAAATAAATAATTTTAAAATTAAAATTAAAAAATAATAATAATAAAGGGGAGCCTCGCACCCACATGAGGCTCAACCTCGCATAGATGCGAGGCTCCCATGCAAACAAAAAATTAAAAAAAAATGCATGAGCCTCGCACCCAAGTGAGGCTCAGGAGGAACGAAAATTTAAGCAAAAAATAAAAAAAAAGAAAAATTTTGCATGAGCCTCACACCCACATGAGGCACCTCATGTGGATGCGAGGCTCAGGAGAAATGATTTAAAAAAAATTAAACAGAGGCAAGCCTTGCACCTCGTGGATGCGAGGCTCAGGGAGCTCTCAGGGGGCCACAGTAATAAAAAAAAATCAATTAAGAGGCTGGCCAACACTCCCTCACCCCATTCGGTTGCCTGATTTCGTACAATAAGCCCCCGACCTCGTCAATAATATATTTCGGTCTCATCTCGAGTTATTTTCCAATCTCTTACTCTCATCCAAATTCTAATCAAACCCAAATTAAGTTTTTGGATAAAAATTTCTAAATTAATTTCATTGGAGTTTGGATAATTCTACAATTTTTAATCGTACTCAAGTTAATTTTTAGAGAAGGATTTTAAATTAATCTCATTAGAGTTTGATAATCGTACAAATTCTAATTAAATTCTAATTTGAGTTTAATTGATTTTGGGTGCAGAAACAGGACCCGATTCAATGAATCTGGAGTAAATCAAATCAAGAAATGATTCGAATATCTCATCGAAATTATAAAGAGACTCCGATTCTATTTACAAGGAAACCAGATCTTGTTCTTATCTGCAAGGAAACCTCTTCAACAACTGAGGACCTATAAATACCCCTCAAGAGGACTCAAAAAGGACCTTCGGCCGGATCTCTCTCTTGCGCAAGCATTCGTGCTTCCTCTAAGAATCAGCAGAGAAGAATAACGAGCTTGCCTCCAACCATCGACGTCATATCGTCAACAGGGAAAGGACTAATCTCATAACTGCCTCAAATCTCACGATCTTCTGATTAAAAGAGAGCGACATGTTCTATAAGCTCTCTCTGTCTATTTTTATTTTCTTTTAATTGTAATCCAAAAAAGAAGAATTTTTGATAATCTGTAATTTTTTCTCTATCAATAGTAATGGAAAGATCCAACCCTATTTTTCCCGAAACATCAAGTGAGCCTAAAATGTCGAATCTATTAGACTAGCAACTTAATAAACAATTTTTTCTTCTTCCTATCTTTTTAATATGCACAATTAAGAATATGTCAAGAAGTTAATCTTTTAATTTGATTTTTTAATTAAGTGTTTCTAAGTATAACCTATTAAGTGGTGTGCAAGTATAAATCAAAAATGACTATTTTCTTAAAAACAAATTATATTTATAGATAATCCTATAAATAAAAGTAAAGAAATAAATTTCAAACCCTAACCTAAGCATAGATTGTCAAAAGACTAAATTTAAGCATAAACTATCAAAAATCTTATATTTACAAGTTAATCTCTTTAATTTATTCATAGAAAAATTCTATTTTTAATTTTTTTCTAGGAAGATATTAAGAAAATCTCATGTTAAAATTATTAACCTAACTTCATCTGCATCTTAGGATCAATGCGATTAGTTATGCATGATTCTAGATAATTAAAAACTATTTTTAATCATGATATGCAATAAAATTATAATTTTTCCTAGAAAATAAGTAAAATCCTAATCTATAAATCAATTAAAATTCTAAAAAGCAATTAAATTATTTTACCTATGAAGAACATGACAAACAATAAAGAATAACCTTTGGAACTCTAGTATTATCACCGTCACTCCTAGGTTTAATCTTCTAATTTTATTAATCTCAACCAAGCATAGAAAATCCTAATTTACAAGTATACGACCAATATTTAGGCATTAAGATCTCAAAACCCTAATCCAGTCAAAATAGAAAACCACAAAATAACAACAAAGACATCATAAAATTTCTAGTTATAGACTCATTACTTTTGCTGCCACATAGCGGCACTGAACACGAAATAGTGGTGTTCAATTTTGGTCAAAGAAATCCTACTCTGCATTTGAGTAAGCAGGAAAAGACAAATCTCCAATGGGCCCCACTTTACCTCCAAATAATGGCAATTACCGCTAAATTGCAGCAATTCCTACTCATCTATTCTGCTTGCTTTTGCAATTGAATCTCTAGCTCTTTTCTTCTATTTTGCATGACTAGATTCAACTTTGATAGTTTCTAAGTTTGCGCTTTTGTAACTTTCTTCTCTATACTCTTCTTAACTCGAATTTTTCAATCCTCTTCTGATTTTATGCCATATCCTTAAAGTAATAGGTTTTACCTGAAACATACGCTAAAAATACCAAAGTAGTATTATTTATATAAAAAAATAGATAAGATGAGAGATATAAATATACAATATATTGCACTCATCACACCTTCGACACATATCTTTTGCTAGTTCTCGAGCAAAATCTAGACTTAAAAAGAAAAATAAAATCCTAACTCATTTATACTGCAATCGCGGTTGCACTTAGCATATGCATCAAGCCGTTAACTCTCTAGATTACCCTAGTGAACAAGTTGTCTCATAAGAGTTTCCAGCAATGTTACCCACAAACAACATGAAGAAAAGAGATAAAAAATTAAGGAAAGAAAAATAAGGATAATCAAAAATCAAGAAAAACAAAATTTATATACATAAGGAATTTTTTTGTATTTTTTATAATTAATCTTACTAACATACAAAATCAAGAATGCATTTAGATTATCGATTTTTAAGTCAAGTATCATATCATATACACTTATCATTTTAATCAAAAAACTCAAATCCTATCTTTCAATACCACTAATAAATAATTTATTGACTCCTATACATCTACGCATATGTGTGATGGTTTATTTCGGTATTGGAATCAAACTCTAACTCAAGATTCATGTTAACCTCTAAATAATTTTATTCTCTTTTTTCATTATTATTATTTTTTATTTTTTGTCTTTTGTGAATATTTTACGTCACATGTGAATATTCATACTTACTTAGGCACAAATACTTGAGTATTCACGCTTATTTAGGCACAAATACCCAACTAATTAGTAATTCTTAAGAAAATATTTATTTAGAAAGAGTCATTGCTTTAATACCAGGCTCACCCTCTTTATTCCTTTTTTATATATTTTCTTATTTAGAGAAAATACTACTCAATTATCATTATTTTTATCCTTAATCTAATAAATCATTATAAAATGGAAAATAAATGTATAATTATCTCAAAATTATCATTAGCAATATTTATAATTTTGATTTTAATCTTTGTCTATAAAGTTCTAAGTGTATTATCCAATCTACTTTACTAATCAAATCTCAAATCTAATTTTTTTTTCTTTTATTCATAATTAGCTCAATTTATTGCAAAAAATAATTTTTTCAAAATTTTAACTCTTTCTTTTCCAGAATACCCTTAAAACTACTCCAAATGTAAAATAAAGAAACCTAAAAATCCTAAAAATAAAATAAATAAAAGAATATAAAAATCCTAGAAAGTAAATATAAAAACTTCTAATCCTCCTCCCACACTTAAACTCGTGTATACCCTCATAAACAAATCATTGGTGTCGTCGCCTCTGCTTTCGAATAGAATCATCAGGGACACGTCATGTACATGTACTCAAACTCTCATCTCGATCCATATATTTCAATCTAGACCAAATTTACCAAAGACCTTATCAGACAACATTCATTTGTTCATTGGGTCCGCTAGCAGGTCTTGTTCAAAGAAGGCACCATATTTCTCTTCTTGTGTTAGATCAGTGGCATATATATTTTCCTTTGTAGTGCTTCTATTCCAATCTATTGGAACAATAGCATGATAAGTCACCAATATGTGCTCCATTACTACGTTGACACGAGAGGATACATAAGTATCAAATTTTGCAACAAACATGAACGTGCAACAAAGTTGTGTAATCAAACATAGTAGAGACAAACGAGACCTCAATTGTATTTTTGCATCCATATTTGTGTCAAGAAATTGTGTGCATGCAGAAGTTTGGGTCTTATTTCATTATGCAATCAACTAAATACAACGTAGGTGTAAAGAATATTGACATATATGTTATCCCCATTACATTTTGGTTGATCCAGTGGCAAGTAGCATGTATATTTTTATATAGTGTGTTGCTTTTGATTCCCCTATCTTATGTCATTGTGCAGTTGGGGTCTATCTTTGTGAGGTAGTCCTCAATCACAAATGGGATTTGATTTTCATTATGGAAGAGTATACCAATGGCAGCAGAGATGGTCCCTGCATGCACGATGATATTTGACCTCCCCACTTTAACTTAAATGATTTGTGATCGTCCGAAATATCAGACTTTGCAAAACCATCATAAAATTTCCCGACGAGGCCAGGGACATAAACTGATGTGGGCTTGTAGATGAGGCAATCCCTGTTTTCGGTGAGTTTCGAATCCCTTTCCATTACCATAAAAAATATTACAATATTTCAATCGATTACAATGAAAAGATGAATAAAAGAAAAAAAACGAGAGGACTTATAAATTGTGGCTCTCTTTTACAGAAGTGGTGGATCTAAGGTAGCTATGAGGTTTGTTTTTATCCTTGTTTACAATTTGATGTTGAAGATTGATGACAGTTGAGATTTTTAGGGCCAACTCTTCCTTTCAGCTGCTGGTCGGAAGAATGCCGAAGGCTCTTACACAAGAGAGATCTTGTCCCCGGGTCCTTTTTGAGTCTCTTGTAGAGGTATTTATAGGCATGAAGTTGTTATAGGTGTTTCCCTTTAGATAAAGATAAAATCCTATTGTAATCTTTATCAAATATATGAATTTCCTTTTGATTAGATTTGGTTCAGAGATTCATTGTATTTAGTCTTAATTCTGTATCCAAATCAATTGTAGGTCTAATTAAAATATGTTTGAAATCAGCAACATAGCCTTGCTAGCCGCCAGGCTAATGTAGCCTCGCGAGCCACTCGAGGCTAAGTTGCTTCGCTGGCTGCGAGGCTAGTAGCCTCACGTGCCGCGAGGCTATTTAGCCTCGCGAGGCCAGCCTCTTAGAGTTTCTTCAATTTTTCTCATTCCACAAGAACTCTTTGAAAGTTTTCAAATTTTTGTTTCTCTTTTTGTTTAACAAAATTTTGAAATACTTTGGATTTTTTAGGTTTGGTACCATCCTTGCGTAAACTGTAGCTTTATGTTAGGCTACAATAGCCTTGCATGTTAGTATTCCTTTCAAAATTAGTGCCTTAAATCCAGGCCACCCATTTCAAATCCACTTATTTAAGGCGCTAATTCTTTTTTCCTCCTATTCATTTCTTCTTCTTCTTCTTCTCCAGCTCCTCAAGAACCTAAGTAAAACCTATTTTTTCTTCTTTGGATTTTCATAAGTTTTCCTCGATTTTTTCAATAAAATGGCTTCTAAACATTATTTTTTGAGCCGCGGCAGTGATATCTCCACTCTAGGGCCATTGATGATAGGGATTTCGCCGTTGGTTCGAGGTAAAAAGGAAAAAGAGGGGTTGGCCTTGGCTGTCGCCGCGAGGCTCGACCGGCTTTGCGCATGCTAGGCTTGGCCAGCCTCGTGCACAATGCGAGACTAGGCCAGCCTCGCATGTTGAATCAGTTAGAAATATTTTTCTCTTTTTTTTAGATCTTTCTGACTTTTATCTTCCTGTATTTGGCAGTCAACTACTCTAATGACGCACTCTCTAAACGTAACTACTTCCTTGTATAGAGGTAGGCCAGACGGCACTGTCCAGTTTCGATTCAGAGAGTCGGTGCCAAACTTTATTCCGAGCAGCTTTAGAGATAGTGTTGGAAGACTCTCCCAAGGCAGTCAAGCAACTCTCAGAGAGCTAATTAATGATGCACCGCTAGAAGGGTCATGCCACCGTATTTTGGAGAAATCTAAATTTTTATTTGGAGATTAGGTTACCGCTCTAGATGAAGCTTTATATATGTATTAGCATAAGTAGTTTCGAGAAGTAGAAGGTATTCAGATATTTCTTTCAGATATAGTTAGGAGCTATCCATTAGCTTATCTCCAGAAGTTGTCAGTTCCGCACACTATGAATTAGAACGTGACCAGAGAACAATATGGGGTAGGTGTCGGCAATTTTGGTACTATGAGTGCTTATAAAGATGGTCCCAGCAGATCTGTCACCGGTCTTCTTCCTAGTAGATTCAATAAGGACTATTCTCTTGGTAAAGTCCCCCAAGAACTATCTTGAACAAGTTCTTGTCTAAGAGAGGACAGTACCCGGCACATAATTTTAGAAATTATGCTTGGATCTACTCAACTAAGAACATGTGATGGAGCAGGATGGTGGATTTCGTACTCACAACTTTTGGGGATACTCTGCGAGACTTTGGTCTTTTTGATGCCATCAAGAACATACAGTTTGGCATCCCTCATAATGTCTATCATCTGTACAGTATCTATGAGATGTTTAATCCCCATTCGAGTTCCTTCTTTACTTTGGTGGGAGAGCTTGACTTCGCCCTCCTTGCGATGTTCAAGATTTCATTGCTAGCTATGAAAGAGTTGCCATATGAAGAGTATATACACACTTCTGAAGAGTTGAATCAGTTGAAGGAGCAAGATAGGTCCGCATATGAAACATACTGTGAGATGTTATGTCATTTCAAAATTTGTGCTGAAATATCTCAAATTTGAGGTCGAGGAGTTGGACAGAAGACTTGGAACTTCTATTTATTTCGCAACTTGGATCAATCCCATGTCAAGATGGTCAGGCACGAGGGGCTAAATGATGAAGCCATCCAAGAGAGGATTTCGGATCTGAGAGCTACATTTTATACCGCTGATTCTGAAGAAAATGGATTCAAGGGGGGTATGCAGTTTGAGAGCTTCGATTACCAAGCCAAGTATCGGGTCTCTGATGGAGGACTTCTCATCGGTTTCTTGATGTTGTGGCTCAAGAGGTGTGTCGTGCCTTCACTTCCGAAAGAGACCATTGCCATCGGCGTGGTGTACCATGTAGTGCTTCTTGCCTATAGCCGATCTCTTGGACTCCTTCATGCTATGGTCTGCAGCCTGCTGAATGGTTTGAGAGAGCTTCATACCGAATTCAACAAGTTAGAGACTGTTGTCAATGATGAAGGGGAAAGAATATACAAAAATCCAAACCCCCGAGTCGAGCTACCATACACGTATCTAATAGCTTTACTTCACTGCCCCAGCCTGATGATAGCCCCGACTTCTGAAGATCTAGCTTCCTTGCCCTATGTGAAATAGTACGAGAATTTTCACTGGATGAGCTACTACATGTCCACCATTCTCAGGGCCATTTGGAATCATCAAAATTATCAGATCTATCGTAGCTTCCCTGAATTTCCTGACGGCAATTATGGAGACAGTTTTTAGGACATCCGAGAACCAGATGGCTTCACAACTCTGTCTGTGGACTATTTTTGGTGGTTGATAAATATTCGTCTAGACTACCTAGTGTATCGTCAGGGGATGACCTACCACATGGAGCCTTATTTTTTGAGTCGGTTCGCCAGTCAGCTCGGCTATTCTTAGCTATATGTGGGGAACCTAAAGTAGAAGCTTGGTTTTCAGGATAATCTGTTTGAAGGAGCTCGGGCTAGGTACCACTTTTGCACTGTAGTACAGGCTCTCAGTTCACCCTTCCCCACAAGATGCCCAGTCTACATCTCTCCTTAAGCTTCTACACCTAGTATCATATCACCAACGCCATTACGGGTTTCCACATGATCCATGATTTCATGAGGGAGATTGAAGCTTATTATTCTTAGAAGAAGACTGATAAAAAGATCCGTCTCATAAGCATGGACAAGTTTCTTAATTTAAAGGATGGTGATGATAGTGAGGATGAGGAAAGAGCTGCTAGGGTTAGAGCTGAAGTAGCAGTTAGTTAGGGTGATAGTGCAGCGGCAGGAGGGGCTGATGTCACAGGATAGGGAATAGAAGCCGAGGTTGTAGATCAAATGACTGGAGTCTAGATTGAAGCGGTTTCTGTTAGTGTCACCACTAGAGGTGTAACCAATAAGAGACCTCGAGCCATTGAAGCTAGTCCTTTGAGAGGGAGGAGGAGGAAGAAGAAGGCTTGATCTGCTCCTGCTCCTTTAGTGGTTGTGGATGATGATCCAGTACTTGAGGTGACGACATCAGTTCAAGAGGCAGTACCCCCAGTGATGGAATCTGCAGATCAAGTGCAAGCAAGTGCCAATAAGACGATTGAGATTGGGGTCTCAGGACCAGCTGCTATGGTCCACTCATATCATGATACACTGCCAGCCATCGCAGATGCTCCTGCAGGGCTTGTACTCGTGTCTCAAACAGCTGACATCCCTGCTTCTCCGCCGGCTTTAGTGTCGTCTTCTTCAGTGTCGTCTTGTAGTTCAACTACTAGACTAGTTTTCCAGGTAATAAAGCATCTTTTTTTTTAACAGTCTTATTATAACTTGGCCTCATTTTCTCCTTTTCTTGGTATTTTAGGGGCCAACTCTTCTTGGATGTGTTCGACCTCGGCCCAATCGGACTCGCTTGACCTTGTATATGATTTGGGGTTTAGCGGTCCGGATCGTGATGTTGGTGGTGGCTATAGTGACAACAACACGTATGATATTGATTACTTCAAACCTTCTACCAGCAAGCAAGGCTGCCTCTACTCTAAAGATATGGAACCGGCAGGTCAGGAAGGCACCACCGTTCCAAGTGGTACCATAACAAGTATTTGTTTAATTACTATAGTACACCCCTGTTACTTTATTTCATCAACATGTTGGTTTCCATAAAGAGTGTCTACTGTCTATGTAGGTATGGTGGCTATTAGTTTGCCTTCACTAACGTTGGCTACTTCAGCCAAAGTAGGTGACTCGTCGACAATAACTCCCGTTCCTCTTCAAGCTCTCTAGCTACTGTAGTTATTACTCCATCCACAATCACAAGCGTTGTTGTAGAGGGAGGGAGCATAGTTGAGCCTTGGGTCCTGCCTGCGTATTCGCATGCATCTCTTGTAATCTCTTTTGAGGGTACTTCAGCTACAGGGAATATCTTGGAGGAGAGTCCTCCATCATATACGATGCCTGCTGGGATTAGTGGCACTGTTGTTGATGAGATTGTCACACCTGTTATTGATTTCTTTTTTTGTCGGCATCCGCCTACATACTTTGGCTACCCATCTGACAGGGCTTTTGTCTCTGTCCTTTGCTACTCAGCCGCCTCCTATCGTGCCTCCAACTGTTGTAGTGGTGGCGTCTTCTTTGCCTTTAGCATGGCCAGATGATCTCATGGAAGATTTCTTGTAGCACATCACAAGTGGATTCCACCAGTTATTTGATCGTTGCGTATCTTTGATTATGACTGAGCGGGACTCCTACGATTTGGGTCGTCTGATGTTGTTGAGTTATGTTGAGAACATTGAGAGGATCAATAGTCCTGATCGGACTTCTTTTTACTGGGCACGTTTGCAGGCACTGGAATAGCATTTGGAGAGTTTGAATAATCTGTGTTGGGCCAATATATCTGCTATTGTTGATATTGAAATTGCCCAAGCTCGTACTGAATTGCATCTTCTCCAAGAGGAGCTAAAGAAGAAGGAAGAAGTATGTGCTCGAGAGCTCCTGGACTTGGCCAATGTTCAGGGTGGAATAGGCAATGAGCTTGAGCGGGCCGAACTTGAAATGGAAGCCACGCAGAGTAACATCTCTTGCACCAGTAAGGCCATCGCTATTGCTCAAGCAGTTCTTCAGGCTGAAGAGTTGAAATTTAGCGAGGTCATGAAGTGCCGTGAGGCTCTAACTCACCAGCAGGCACAGATACAGTAGGAAGTGGTCATGCGGACCAAGACTTTGAAAGACATATGCACTGAGACGGCACAACGCCTTATTATTAATGAGAATGTGCTACATCATCAAGCTACTGTCGCTGCTTCAAAAGCTTACTCAAAGAACCTGCGGGAAGTAGAAGATAGGTTAAGAGCTCTGACAGACCACTGATATTTCTCTTTTGTATTTCCTCTCTCTCTCTCTCTCTCTTTGTTACATACTTTGTATTTTTCATACATAAAGGAAAATATTATTTTTGCCTTCCAATCTTGTTGCATTATTTTCAATCTTTGTGACATATAGTACAGAATGGAATGGATTGATGTTTGTGATATTCTGACAACAATATTGTTAGGACTGAACTCGGTGAAAAGATTTTCTTTTTGGACTAATGAATGGGTTTTCCTTCGGAATTGATGAATGGATTAATGGAAAATGGTAGTTTTACAAAGGATGTAAGAACATCTTAGTGGCGAAGTGTTTCGGTAGTGACGTGAGTATGATGGAAACTAGTTTACAAAGTGGCTCATCTAGTTGGCAAACATAGCTGAGGTAATTGGTTTGAGATGATAGAGTAACTCACTTGGTTGGCAAACAGAGCCAGAATAATCGAATTAGGGTAGAAGGTGTGGTTCGCCCGGGTGGCTCGGGCACGTTCGTGCAGTCAGACTTGAACCAATGATCATGTTATGATCGAGGGGTGACTTGTCTGGATGACAGACAGAGCCAAAATAATCGAACTAGGGTTGAAGGGGTGACTCGATTGGATGATAGACAGAGCCAATGATCGGGTTAGGATCACGGGATGACTAGTCTGGATGATAAGCAGAGCCGGTGATTGGATTAGGATCATAAGGTGACTTGTCAAGATGATAGACAGAACCGATGATCGGGTTAGGATTACGAGGTGACTCTCCTAAATGACGAACAAAGTCAGTGATCAGATTAGGATCATGGAGTGACTCGTTTGGATGACAAACAAAGCTGGTGATTAGGGTTAGGATCACAAGGTGACTCACTTGGATGATAGACAGAATTGGTGATTGGGTTAGGATCATAGGGTGACTCGCCTGGATGATAGATAAAGCCGGTGATCAGGTTAGGATCACAAGGTAACTCGTCTGGATGATAGACAAAACCAGTAATTGGGTTAGGATCAAAAGCGGGTATTATTTGTTGTAGTCTGCTTATGATGGTTCAAATCTCATTGTCAGAGGTAAGATCATAAAATGATAGGTTTGATCATTTTGAGGTAATATGGGTGAAATGTTTCGAATCTATCTGTTAGAGATAAGATCTTAATATGATAGGTCCATAGAATTTTTAGCAAAGTTCTAGTTATTAACGGATTTGTTATGCCTTTATCAATCACTATTTGCATTGAGCTAGCTATGCTATTACCCTCAACATGATAAGTTTGTCGAGAGTTTTGTTTGGGCTTACATGCTAAATGTTCCCTCTTTTCTTTGCTTTTTAACATTAGGTTATTTCTGCCCCCAATATGAAAGGATTAGTCAAGGATTTTAGCCTCCTCTTACCCCTTGCCTTGAGGGTGCTGAGTTGTTCGCACATTACTCCTTATCACAATAAGATGACGAGGATTTTGATTTTCTCTTCTCAATGCTATATTGGCATTGAGTGATTCATACTTTTACCTCAGCATGAGAAGTTATCAAGAGTTTAGTTTCCTCTCTCCTTTGTCTTTGTGGCTATAGGTTGTTCATACTTTTTACCTCAGTATAATGGGTTGGCGAGAAATTTGTTCTCTTCCCTTTACTTCTGTAGCATTGGGCAGTTCATACTTTTTCTCCTAGTATGATAGGTTATCGATAAACTTGTTCTCTTTCTTTTGCCTTTGCGGCTTTGGGTGGTTCGTGCTTTTTACTTCTGCATGATAGGTTGTTGAGAAACTTATTCTCTTTCCTTTGATTCTGTAACATTGAACAATGATGTATCCTTATGGGATAATTTTGCGACAAGTTTATTGTGGGATTTCTAGCAAACCCTCAGCTATTAATGGATTTGATATGTTTTTACCAATCGTTATTTACGTTGGGCTAGCCATACTATTTTTCTCAGCATGATGGTTTTGTTTGGACTTAAATGTCAAACGTTCCCTCTTTTCTTTGCCTTTTCAGCATTAGGCAATTAGTTTCATACTCTTATCCCCAGTATAATAGGGTTGGCGAGATTTTTTTTTTTATTTCTCTTCCCGTTGCTTTGATGGAATTGGGCATTAAACTTGTTGTACATATTATTTTCTAGAGATGAATACATGTAATACTTCTTTAAGAATTTGCTGTAGATAGGCATCATCATCCTATCACCGTCATGACTGATTAGACGATAGGCTCCATTTGAATAGATAGTTTCTACTGCAAAGGGTCATTACCATTTGGGTTCAAACTTTCCTTAGTCTTGTGGGTTATGATCCTTAGTCTCTTGACTGCTAAGACTAAATCTCTCTCTTTGAATGTTCTTCATTTAACTTTCTTGTTAAATGCTCTTGAGATGTGCTCTACGTACAACTCAATTTGTTGTTGTGCATTCAAGCGCTTCTCATCCAAGGCTCTAACTCTTGAAGCCATTGTAGATATTTTTCTTCAGTCGTCATCTTCGTGGCCAGTACTACATGCGGGGACGGGATTTGAATTTCGAGTGGTAAAACGACTTCGCAGCCACATACCAAAGAGAAGGGAATAGGTTTGGTCGGGGTTCGAACCATAGTACTATAAGCCCATAGAGACTCGCCTAATTTTTCATTCCAATTGTGTCAACCTGAAGAAACAAACTTTTAGAGGAGTTTTACAATATTCTTATTAAAAGTCTTGGCTAATCCGTTAGCTGCCAGATTATAAGGCGTCAAAACTACATCTTGAATTCTGAATTTATTGTAGAATTGTACGAAGCCTTGACTAATGAATTGAGCTTTATTGTCATGGATGATTAGTCGGGATATGCCAAAATGGTAAATCACATGATGATTGATGAATTTTACTACATCCATTGTCTTTACTTCCCTCATGGGGACAACTTTTGCCCATTTGGAGAAATAGTCGATTATTACCAATATAATCGATGTCCTTTGGAGGATGGCGAAGTGATTGGTCCAGCAACATCCATGCCTCATGCCTCAAAACAGCCAACTGGAAGTTCATGTATGTGAATTCTCCGGTGGTTGGTGTATGAAATTTGCATGCATCTGATAGGCAAGGCTACGCTTTGTGTATACTATTGCGTCTATAATTATCTTGAACCAAAAGTATCTCAATCTCCTAATGCAATCCCAAAGTTTTGGTCCTGGCTAATAGGCCTCATAGGTCCCATTATGAGTTTCCTTAATCACTTCCTGAGCTTCGCTTTTTAATAGACAGCAAAGTAGGATACCGTCATGAGACCTTCAACATAGGGTTTGTCGCTTGGCATTATAATAAAACCTAGTTGCCTTGTTTCTTATGGAGACAACTTTTTAGGGTCTTCTGGAAGGATGCCGTGTAATGCATAGTCCACAAATGGAAAGCGCCAGTCCCGTGGCTCAACTTTTATTCTAACTTGGCATGTTTCGTCTACTTCTATGATTGCGTTTGCGTGCAGAAGTTCACGACTTTCGATAGTAACATGTTCTTTTGACCTGCTAGGTAATGCCAGAATTGCAACCAATAATGCATGGGTATCGGCATAAATATTCTCATATCTTGGCACATGGTCAATGTAGAATTCTTCGAATTTGTTTTCCAATTGTATCGTTATTCGATGATAGTATAAGGATTTCATGTCTTACCTCATATTCTTCGGTCATTTGGTTGACAACTAGCTTCGAGTCGCCATATGCTTTGAGATATTTACCCCAATTGCTAAGCAATTTGAAGATCGATTATAAGTACATTATATTCTGCCATATTATTTGTGCATGGGTTTGTTAATGAATATCCTTGAGGCACCATGTGCTTATGGAGAGATACCAAACAACCTCCACACCGGCTGCATCTTTTCTCACTGCATCGAAGAACAATTGTCACATTTGTTCTTCTGAGACTTCGTTGACCTCCGCAATTTCATCTGTGATGTCGTCACGAAGTTTAGAATTTGGTGTTCTGCGAGAAAATCTACTATGGCTTGGCCTTTTGTCGTTTTCTAAGGTATAAAATGCATATTGCAGGCAGGCAACAGCAACGACCAATTTGCGAGCCTGCCATTTAGTGACCATAGTTTGGTCATGAGCACTTTCAGTGGGTTTACCCAGGAAATAACGTGTATCGTTTGGCAACCTAGATATTGTTACATCTTTTTGAACTGCGAACACTAGTACTAGACAATCTTTCTCGATAGGGCTATAGCGATGTTCTGCGCCAATCATTATTCGGCTTAAGTAGTAGATCACTTACTCTTTGTCCTAATCGTTATGTTGAGCCAATAGGGCACCAAGAGCATAATCCATTACTCATATGTAGATAAGGAACATCAATACAAGCGGCCTTGTGAGATAGTCTTTAATATCCTTGAAAGCTTGTTGGCAATTTTCGTCTCAGACGAATGAGACTCTCTTCTTCATTAACTTTGAAAACAGTGGGTATCTTGTTGACAGATTTGCTATGAACCGTCAAATATATGTCAGTTTGCCCTGCAACCCCCTGAGTTCCCTCCAATTCTATGGCGGCTGCATCTCTTTTATCACCTTGACTTTATCAGGAAGGTGGATTCCTTTTGAAGTTACCATAAATCCTAAGAAATTTTCACTAGATACTTCGAGAAAGAACTTGGTAGGGTTCATCTTTAATTTATGTCTCCTCATAATGTCGAACAGCACCCTCAAATCTTGTGGATGATCTTCTTTATTCTTACTCTTAATAGTGAGGTCATCCACATAACATTCGACCGTTTTACGTAAATGTTCTTGAAAAATGACACTCATGGCTCGTTGGTAAGTAGCATCGATATTTTTCAATCTGAAGGTCATTACGGAGTAGCAATATGCCCCGAGCTGTGTTCTAAATGTCATATATTTCTTATCTTCTGGGTGCATTTTAGTCGGGTTGTAGCTTGAGAAACTATCTATAAAGGATATCCATTCGAACCTGCATGTGTTATCAATTATAGCATCTGTGATTGGAAGCAGAAACTCATCCTTTGGACATGAAGTGTTGAGATTTCGAAAGTCTATGCATATCCTTATTTTGCCATTTTTCTTGGGCACAGGCACAATATTTGTTACACAGTTTAGATGTTGCTCTTCGTGAATGAACCTTGAGTCTATCAGCTTCTTTACTTTAGACTCTATGGCTTGCATTAATTCTAGTTTAAAATGTCTTTGCTTTTGCTTCAAGAGTTTAGCCTCTGGCTTAATATTGAGTTGGTGCATAGCAACCTGCGGGTCTAACCCGGGCATGTCCTCATAGTTCCATGTGAATACATCAATGTACTCTCTTATCAGGGCTACTAGATTTTCATTCTCCTGGGGAGTTAAACCCTCACTTATAAAGATTGGCTTCAGATTTTTCTCAGTATCCATGTTAACTTGAACCCACCTAGTCTTTAGTAGGTGGTTCTCACTGCTCAAATCTAATATCCCATTAAATATGCATGTGATGTTCCCATGCATTGTCTAGCTCTTCATGACTTACTAACACCATGTTTGCAGCAAGAGCTTTGAATACTATGCTTTCATTGACATCAAAATCCCATTCCACTGTTTCCCTGGAGTTTTCCGATTCAGTCAAGCCTTCATACTCTCTTCATGAGGATGCGGCGGTAGTAACATACCCCAACTCCCTTTGGGTTTTATGGTAATAGTCGGGATTCTTTCCTCGCGGGACAAATGAACGTAAGAGGTTTCGTTGTCCCCATCCAAAGTTTAGTCCCTGCTTATGGGTGAAATCGTAACCCATTTTCCTCATCATTTGATGGGAAATTGTTCACAATGGCTAAACTTAGGTGCCGCTTGATTGTCAATTTCACTATCTATTCTTAACTCGGACTGTGACTTAATTCGGCCAAATATTATTGGTCATTTGTCTGACTATCGAGCAGGCACTTCAAAAGTAGCCCCATTTGCATCATGTATTTTGGTCTGTGTTGCAAATGATGACCGTATTGGTAAATAGAATGTGGCTAGAGCTCTCCATTCGGACATACTATCTACTTTTGTTCTAGTGCACGATGGTGTAGAATCTGAGGCAACATCAGGAACATAAGAAAAACCTAAGCCTTCATTGATAAACCACTCACCCACTTCTTAGTGGTGCCGATTACATCAAAAATATCACCGTTTTTTACAAATGGATTTATTTCAAACTCGAAATCTTCTTCATTTATTGGCTCGGGTTTGGTATCTTCTTCATTGCCGCTGTTATAGTCTCCTCTAACACCTTTCACTGAGCTCGTAGATGCCTTTGTGGTATATCTATACAGAATGACATCTGTAAAGTAATTTTTGACTCCCTTAAAAGGTTGTTTGTCAGCAATCAATGTATGAACCATTCCATGATTATCACAGTACTTCATGCACTGGTTGAGAGTACTGTCATATTGGTGTGAATCTAGGGACGTCCTAGGAGTATATTGTTCGAAGTATCTGTATCAATAACATAGCATGTTGCCTATGATTTCAAGCTTCCTAGATGACAGCGAAAACAGATTTTCCCCAGAGGATGGCTGCCACTGGAGTTGAAACCAAAGATAGTGGTGTTTATGAGCGTCAATTGGTTAACCGAGATCCCAAGCATTTGCATTAATCTCCGAGAGATCATACTTAGAGCAGACCCTCGATCCTCCTGAATTCGGTCCACCTTGAGAGAACCAATATACCCCGTATAATACAAAGGTCTATTATGTTTGATATTCTTAACTTGCATGTCCTTCGGTGAAAACATAATACACGGTCTCTTTGTCACCTGATGGCAACAAGGGAAAGATTCCTCTGTGTCTATGGATGGCTCTGTGATTTGGTCCAAAAAGGCATCGGAGTCAGCCAAGGCTTCTCTATGCATCTCTGGTCATTTTCGACAATTGCAGTAGCTCATAAAGCATTATGCATGTTAGGATGTTGGCTAACTGAGCAAGCACATCAAATTGGAAAGGTGCACCAGCTGCACCACTATCCTTCTTCTAACCTGTTTGGAAACGCAATTCCTTTTGTCTTGAGGATGATTCTACATTTGCTGTTGTAGGTTCATCAGGTTACACTTTTGAGTAGTCTTTGAGATAATTTTTATCTGACTGGGTTACTAATGGGCCTGCCTTATCAGGATGAGTGGTCAAAAATGACGCTTCAGTTTCTGAAACTGTCAGTGCATTTGCCTCATCATGGGCTTTGTCGATGATTGCGAAAATTGCGTGACACATTTTTCCTTTATCCTTCTTTTGTTTGCTTACTGAAGACTACTGTTCATCATTCAATAGATCTGGGTGTACCCATATAAGTTCGCCTTTCTTTGTCGTGACGGAAAAGAGTACTTTTTTTCTCATATTATGTGGGTCATAGTTAACTAGCACCATCTTTTCAGCAGGCACAAGAGATACTCCTGCGGAAAATTCGTTTGTTCCAACTATAAGGGTGACCATGTTAGTTGTAACCTTTTTTGTTCGGATTTTGGATTACTTTAGCTTCGATCAACACTTGGATCTTACTCTTCTGCGTATAACAATCTTTTGTAGCATGCACCAAGTTCTAATGAATAGGACATACGTGGAATCGTTGGTCTTTCTCGCTTCCTCTAGTCTTGGATTAGTGGGAAACTGGATCATTTTTCTCTTGTTGAGCAAATGAAAGAGTGTCACTATTTGATCATCTTTGAAGTCATATATAGGTGTGGAGCGCAGTCCGAACACACACTTTTCCTTCTGGTCCTTAGACATCTGTTGCGGAGTTGTTCCTACCACCATAGCCTCTTTTGTCTTTATCCAAGAGGTTTGTGGATATTGCCTTCCTGCCAGAGCACCCCTTGTGGAGCGTTGTTCTCCCAAATGGCAGATATTTCTTCAACCAGTTCACCTTGTTTGACCAGCTCTTTCCAGTTTTTTGACTCCACAGCTCCCGTCTTGACCAGTATTTTAGTTTTCAAATTATACCTACGTGTTTCTACTAATGTCTTCTGAGACATACCTGTGGCCATTGTACCGACATTTTACGGAAGCACTCGATGAAGCTTTTAACAGTTTCCTCTTCCTTTTGTTTAGTTACCAGGAAGAATGAACTGACAGCTCGGTATCATCTTCAAAGAAACATCTTAGGAACTCCTTTTTTATATTAGACCAGGCTCTGATGGTTTCCGGGGGCAACTATATAAACCAGGTGAAACCAAGCCCTCGCAGGGTATGTGCAAAGATTTTGGTCATTACTGAGTCATTACCCATTAAGTGGCCGGTCTGAGAGAGAAAGTAATGCATATGTTGGTTCAGAGATCATTTTCCATCATATGACATTAGTTTCAAGGGTTTGTACTTTACTCAAAAGGATGCGGACTTCCACTCTATCTGGTAGGGTCTTGTAATCCCTCTTTCCTATAACCCTTACCTGTGCATCAAGACTTTTCTTGATTTTGGAGCTTTTCTATTTTTTTAGTATGGGAGTTGATGACGTATTCTTCCTCCTCGCCTTCTCCTTTAGCATTTGAATTTGATACATACTTATCTTTCTTGCCTTTATCAAAAGAACCCCCAGCTTCGTCTTCTGTGTGTTTTTGAATATTCTCTATAACTTTTATGAGCATTTTTTGAGTTCTTCAATACTCTTTTGTTGTTCTTGGATAAGCCACTCTTGCGCTTTTATCTTTTGATTTATTTCAGCAGACTGTTTAGCCATATGAATTCTTCGCCTAGATCGAGAGGAGGCATGAAATTGTGGCATTGCTATGGCCGAATGATCACTATGTTCTTCATAGTCCTCATCTGATCCCCCTGCCAAACTTTTATAGTCACGGGGAGCCGTTACGCCTGACCTGAGGCATGTGTGATGATATACTTCTTCTGTCTCTGTATAAGAGGAATACTATTTAATGATTGACTTTTTTCTTTACTCACCATGTTTAATGTGATGGCTGATAGGTCCTCATTTGAATCAAAGTCCTATCTTTGTAGGCACCTTCCTTTTGGGATATTAGATTTTGGTACGACAGTTGGCTAAACATAGACAGCCTTGGGATTTCACAGTGACAATGAGTTAAGACTGCTACAATTAATTGCTCACAATAGCATGATCGATGGGGCTGTACAATCCTTCTTTTGTTTGTGAAGTATTCTCATAAATCTGGAGTTTCCTCTTGATGTGTTGAGATGACTATCTTTTGTGAGTGGGCCCTACTTATCACGCAAAGCCTATTTGTCCATGAATGTGATTCTGAGGGGTCTCGAAGATCACATTTGTCAGGCCACAGGTTGCTTTGATATCCACTGTTGCCTCTAGCATGTTTTGCATAATACTGTTTAGTAGCTTCGCATTCCATAGTTCTCACGCGGGGCTGAGACTTAATTTTAGCCTAGCACACTGGATTAGCCTCGCTCACTGGCTTAGTTTTATTAGCATGACATACTGGATTAGCCTCGCATACTAGTTTAGCGTCGCACACTAGATTAGCCTCACTCACTGGTTTAGCCTCGTACACTGGCTTAGTTTTATTAGCCTCGCGTACTGGTTAAGACTTAATTTGATTTTTAATTTTGCCTTCGCTAGGTTGAGAATTAGCCAGGCATTCATTCTTGCTTATGCTGGGCCGGAACTTACTCTAGCGTCTAGTCTTATTTATGCTAGGCTGAGACTTAGCATGACATTCAACTTTGTTTATGCTAGGCTGGAACTTAGCCTGGCATCCAGACTTATTTACGCTAAGCTGAGACTTAACTTGGCATTCAACTTTATTTACGTTGGGTTGGAACTTAGTCTGTCATCCAATCTTATTTACACTAAGCTGAGACTTAGCCTAGCATTCAACTTTATTCATACTAGGCTAAAATTTAGCCTAGCGTTCAATTTTGTTTTCGCTAGGCTGAGACTTAGCTTGGTGTTCAACTTCATTTATACTAGGCTAGGACTTATCCTGATATTCAACTTTGCTTCCAGCCACTACACATTCTCGAGGTTGCCATGCATTTTTTTATTTTTGTTCAGCCCTTTGTTGAAAATGGGCCTTGAGTGCCCTACGACATGCTCTCTAATTTCGGTTGCGGGTTTGGGTCAGCTTTTGTGCACCAATTGGTTCTCCTTTGGCATCAAATGCAGCAAGTTCTCTAAAGGTTGGAAGGGACACCATATGTTCTAATGAATTGGCAGTTGAAGATCCATGTGGCTCTTGATAGAGAAGGGCCTCCTTGTCTTTCAAAGCCATGAAGTCTTGTTTTGTTTCAAGTGATTCTTGATGTTTTGGGTTCATGACTCTTTTGTCTCCTTGTCGTGAGGATCGCCTCTTAGTTGGACTAGATGAGTTTGAGGATATGTATTTCTCATATTTCTGTTGGTCAACTTCAATAACCAACATCTCCACCATTTTTTCAATCTTATCAACATCGAAGTGGACTATCATCTCCTCTTCAGTATAGAAGATTTCTCCAACTATGGTCGCCAGTCTGTTTTCGGTGCATTTCAAATCCCTTTCCATTGCCAAAAAAAAATATTACAATATTTCAATCGATTACAATGAAAAAGATGAATAAAAAAAATAAACGAGAGGACTTATAGATCATCGCTCTCTTTTACAGTAGCAGTGGGATCTAAGGTAGCTATGAGGTTTGCTTCGATCCTCGTTGATGATCCAATGTTGAAGATTGATGACGGTGGAGATTTTTATGGCCGACTTTTCATTTCAGCTGTTGGTCGGAGAAACCCTGTAGGCTCTTGCGCGAGAGAGATCTTGCCTCTGGTCCTTATTGAGTCTCTTGTAGAAGTTTTTATAGGCATAAATTTGTTATGGGTGTTTCCTTATAGACAAAGATGGAATCCCATTGTAATTTTCATCAAATATAGGACTCTCTTTTTTATTAGATTTGGTCCAAAAATTCGTTGTATTTAGTCTTAATTCTATACCAAAATCAATTATAGATCTGATTGAAATCTCATTGAAATCGGCAATATAGCCTCACCGGTTGGCTAATGTAGCCTTGTAAGCCATGCGAGGCTAAGTGCCCTCGTTGGCCACGAGGCCAATAGCCTCGCATGCCGCGTGAGTCGCAAGCCAAGCGAGGCTAAGTGGCCTTGCTGGCCGTGAGGCCAATAGCCTCGCATGCCACGCGAGGCTAAATAGCCTTGCGTTCCACGAGGCTGAATAGCCTCAAGGCTAGGCTCTTGCAATTCTTCAATTTTTCTCGTTCTACGGTCCCAACCCAATGTTTCTATCATCGACATAAAATACACATAAAAGGTTGCAAAAATGTCCCTAAAACACTTCTCAACTACAAGCCTAGCCATCAGTCAAAATTAAGATCCTAATTTTTAATTGAGGAGAGAGGAGTAAGAGTGCTTACCTTCCCTAAAGTTTCAGGGGGAAGACCCTTGTTTTGCTGCTATTTAGTGGTGGATGCTACTGAATGGTGGCAGAACCTTGGCATTTGGGCCTCGTGCTTTAGGATCTAGGTCGTGGAGGGAAAAGCAAGCCTCTAAGCTCCTGGATCTAAAGTTGAATCTTCTGGTGGCTGCAGATCTGAAAGAGAGTTTGAATGAGGAGATGAGGAAGTTGGGGGTTGTGAGGGTATTAAAAGAGATTGAAAAATTCTCTCCAGCTCCTCCAACATATTTACCTTTGTGCTACAGATCTTAAGATTTTCATTTTGACCCTTGCAGTTTGTTAGAAATTCATTTAATAAACAAACTATACAGCGCTATCTATTGTATATATAATATACAAATAATGAGAATCGTGAAGGGTCATGATCTCAAAGTGGTCAACCTATTAATGTACGAAAAACGGTTACAATTCCTCGATCGCTTCCCACTTTTATAATATATGCATTTCAAACATGAAGTGGGCACATTACTGTGTCTAATCATCCTCCTCCAAGTCACGAAGTTACCTTTATATTTCTTATGTTGTCCTCAATTCCTATTTTTTACTCATGAAAATATTAATGATTGGGTTAAATAAACGTTCAATGTAAACAGTCCAATCAATATTAGCATCAAGCATGCATGTGGAGATATCGTGAGATATGAAGAGTGTATCATGATCAAGTGAATCATGGACTGTGAGTGTGGTGGCACTTCTAACTCACAAAATAACGTCAGCTCCTCTGCAAATAAATCTTTAAAACTTTGCTCATTAACGAATTTCACACTTGCAAGAGTGCCATCATAAATAAAGTCAGTATGTGCCAATTTGTCTAGTTGTATTAGCTCATCTTTAAAAATTTGCCTAAATATAAGTTCATCAGCACTTGAGGTGGAATGAGAGTGTATATTGTGAACCATGTTTACCTCAATGAGGGAGCTCATTGTGTGCTCATCCATATTGAATATATTTAATACCACAGTTATATTTCTAAATAATAAGTTCATGAGGCCACTTCTGTAGTTGATTAGTATATTTGAAGTTGCAAGGAATGGTCTGCCTTAAATAAGGAGAATTTGATTTCATGCATTGAGGATCAGATCGGTTTTTAAGACAATAAAATCTACATGAAAGATGAATTCGCTGACCTTGATGAGATATCTTCAACAATACCAAGTGGTGTTATAATCCAATGATCAACTAGATGTAATGTGACCTTGGTAAGTTAAAACTTTTGTAATCTCAGTTGCTGATAAATAGTGTAAGGAAATAAGTTGACATTAGCTCCTAAATCAAGTAACATCCAGTCAAATGTAGTGTTTCCAATGATACATGAGATTGTAGGGGAAGCTGGATCTTTGCATTTGACAGGCAAGAAGTTAGAGAGGAATTGACATATATTTGTAGTAACAAAGATTTTCTAAGGAATGTTTCTTGGTTGTTTCTTAGTATACAAATCCTTAAGAAACTTGGCATAAGTAAGAATATATTATATGACATCAAGGAGTGGAATGTTAATCTTCATGTGCTAAAATATTTGGAGAACCTTCTCTACTCGTGATGAAGGTTTTCTTAAGCCAATTAGGATATAGTGCTTTCGGCTTAGGAACAAGTTCATTTGAATGAGTATGTGATGACAATGAAGGTAATAGAGATAGATGTGGAGAAAGAGAGGGATGATATGGTGTAGCCTACGAAATAGTAGGAGTGGAATCAGGGGGTATGGTTACATTATTAACTATATGCTTGCCAGATCTGAGTGTGTGAATGGCATTGCATTGGTGAACATGAGATGGAATAGACTGCGGTGAGTTGTAGTTGGGATTCAATATTAGTTGGCTCGGAAAGGTACCAACCCCTGCTCACTCAATTGTATGGCTAATTATCCAATCTGTTGCTCTAGACTCTTGATCGACTGAGAATTTTTAATAAGTTGCTGGTAGATCTGTTGTATAAAATCAGTAGATAGATTCTGCATGTTTGTATCTAAGTTGGATATTATCTTGAGAAGATTATTTATATTCCTCTTAAGTGACGTTAGCCATCTATCGTGATCAATGTTACCCCTATTGTTGATAAGAGTTAGCTGCATAAGGTCTATTATGGTTGTTCCCATTGTTCATTATGTTTAGGTGTTGATAGATACCCACATTTGGTTTCTGGAATTGACCAAAGCTGGAGACTGTATATTGGAGTTGGGTCCCTTGTGATATTACCCTTGACTCCATGAAAAATTTCCATCTAGGATTGTATGGACTGTTCATGGATTATTGATATAAGGCATTTGTCTGCATAGGTATTCGACCCATAGGATTCACTAAGAGTGGATACTCCTCTATGATGTAATCCAGAGTTCCACAATTGAAGCATGTGGGCATTGCAATTGATTTATCTGACTTATGTGTGGAGCATTAGGAGTTTCCAACGCTTCAATTCTCCTAGCAAGGGCTACAATCTTAGTTTCGGCAGCTCTAGATCTATCGATGCTATGGATTCCACCCTTATTCGTAGAAGTCGATGCATTGGACTTCTCAATAAGACTATCCTACTACATAGTTTTCATGCTAGGTCTTCTAAGAATTCTCATGCTTCATCCTCAATTTTCCTCATAAACTCCTCTAATATATTGACTCAAGAAGAGTTTGGAAGTGTAATCAAGTCCTTAGTACATTATTTGATACAACCATCACTTTTCTATTGCATGGTGTGGCACTGAGCTAGCAAGTCCTTGAATTATTCCAAGTACTTCCAGAAGAATTCTTCCTGCACTTGACGAAACTAATTAATGACAATTCATATCTTAACCATTTTGTGCATGGGATAGTACTTCTTAAAAAACACCGTCACAAATTCATCCAAAGTAGTCATTAAATTAGTAGGCATGCTATACAACCAATTCTTAGCATTTACTTTGAGCGAAAATGGGATGAAGCAGAGGTTTATTGCGTCCTCCAATAAGTGTTGTAGTCTAATAATCATCTCATAATCTTTCTGAAATTTACTGATAAATAAATAGGCATTCTCAAAATTAGATCCAATGAACTTAGGAAGTATGCTGATATATTGTTGTTTCAACTTATAGTGTTTACCTGCAGTTAAAAGTTTTATGCATGATGGTGATAATGTGCGTAATAGGTAACATCGATTCTAAAGTATCAAAATCAGTTGGTCCATCTTTTTACTCATGATAAAATCTTATCTTATGAGTCAGCCAAATTGATTACGGGTCCAATATGGCATGAACCAATATACATGGATGAATGTGTGAATTTCCTAAAACTAATGCAAAAAGTGTCAGACGTGGTGTGGTGAGATGAAAAGTGAAAGAAATATGATCAACTAAAAACATAATGTTCCTACTGTTTATTATTTTTTGTTTTTTTATAAAACCAGGAATCCAAAACACAGAACATGAGAGAAATTGGACAAGAGCAGGTACCTTATTGCTGCTAAATAGCAACTCTGGCTGCTATTTGGCAGCAAAACTAGGGGGTTTGTCTCCCTGGTTTTTGTAGTGCTTCCCTGTTGCTTCTATGATTCTTTTTATCTTTCTGTACCTGTATTTTAGTATTCCTGCATATTCAATACACACTATTAACTCGTAAAATGCAAGAAAAACAAGAAATCATCATCAATCCCTGACAACAGTGATAAAAACTTGATGTGAATTATCTAATTACAAGCGCACAATGTTGTTATAGCACTTAATAGTTCATTCTACATGAATCTCTAGTGTTCTGCATTCTTGCTTTCTTTATTATTCTACCAAAATAACTAACAAGTTCTAGATAGTTTTTTAGTTTATTCTAAAGTGAGCCTAAGATATCAAATCCATTTGACTAACAACTTATAAATCAATTTTATTTCTTTTTCTTATCTTTTCAATATGCACAATTAAGAACATGTCAAAAGTTGATCTTTTAATTTTATTTTTAATTAAGTATCTCATAGTATGATATATCAAGTGGTGTGCAAGTATAAACCATCAAATATAATCACTTTCTTAAAAACTAATTATATCTATAGATAATCCTATAAATAAAAGTAAAGAAATAAAGTTCAAATCCTAGTCTAAGCATAGCTTATCAAAAGACTAACATAAGTATACCTATAAAAAATATTGAATCTACAAATTAATCTCTTTAATTTATTAATAGAAAACCCTATCTTTAGTTCTTTTTCTAGAAAGATGATAAGAAAATCTCATTTTAAAATTATTAACCTAACTTCAACTACATTTTAGGACCAATGTGATTAGCTATGCATGACCCTAGATAACAAAATACTATTTTTATACATGATATGCAATTAAAATCTAATTTCTTTTTCCTTGAAAGCAAGTAAAATCCTAATCTAGAAAGAAATAAAAACTAATCTAAAAAGCAATAAACTATTTTACCTATGAAGAACACGATGATTAACAAAGAACAACCTTTAGAGCTCTAGTATTATGGCCATCGCTCTTAAGGTTTAATCTTCTAATATTATTAATCTAAATCAAGCATAAGAAACCCTATTTTAAAAGAACATGACCAATATATAGACATTGGGATCTCAAAACTCTAATTCAGTTAAAACAGAAAAGCCACAAAATTACAACAAACCCTCATAAAGTTTCTAATTACAAACTTATTACTTTTGTCGCTAAATAGTGTCATTGACCACCAAATAGTGGTGTTCAATATTGGTTAAAAGAGTCATACTTCTCATCTTAGTTAGTAGGAAAAACCTCAGTCCCAATGTTCCCTACTTTATCACCAAATGGTTGTAATTGCCGCTAAATGGTGGCAATACCTACTCATTTGGTCTTCTGGCTTCTGGAAGTTGACTCTCTGGCTCTTTCCTACTCTTTTTCCATGATTGGAGTTAACTTTGATAGTTTCTAACTTTGTGCTTATATAGCTTTTTTCTTTATATTATTTCTGGACTTAGTTTTCCCAATCTTCTTCTGATTTTATGACATATCCTTGTAGTAATAGGAAACCAAGTCCTCTTATGATTTTATAACATATCCTTGTAGTAATAGGCTTTACTTGAAAAATACACTAAAAATACCCGAATAGTATTATTTATATACAAAAATAGACCAAGTGGGGCCTATATTGCCGCCAGATTGATGCAAAGGCTCGGCAATTTGGATGTTGGCTTTTGGAGTTTAATCTATACGCTCTGGTCTTTTGTTTTGCATGTCTAGATTCTAGTTTTATGATTTCTATCTTAGTATTCTTTTAACTTTCTTCTCTTTGGCTCTTTTTGGACTCGGTTTTCCTAATCCTTCTCTGATTTCATACTACATCCTTATAGAACTAGGCTTCACCTAAAAAACACACTAAAAATATCAGATTAGTATTATTTATATACAAAAGTGGATAAAATAAGGGTTATAAATATGCAATATATGGTACTCATCACCAATCTAATGAACCAATCTTATTAGACAATTTAATTTGAATTAGAATTCCATATTACATTAAAACACCATCACCTAATCTCTATAAATAGACCAAATATTTGGTCTGCCATTCCCCTCCCATGAGAGAGAGAGAGAGAGAGAGAGAGAGGAGAGAGAAGAAAAGAGAGGATCAGCTTAGGATTTTCATGTTCATGAGGATCAGCTTAGGATTTTCATGTTCATCATCCAAGACCATAAGAGTTTCTAACTCATTTCAATTATACTAGTTATTATTGCAAGTTATATTTTAATATTACCGTTTTTATTTAATCTTATCAATGAAATTATGGATATTAGTTTTAGAAGATGTTCTTACTAAAGATTTAATTGAATGTAAAGATTTTGATAGGTTATTGAATTAAGATATAATTTTTATTTGTTATAACGTATATGATAATGGGTATATTGATGTTACATGAACCTTATTCATTAGAAATATTAGATGAGTTTTATTGAAAAGAGAATTATTGAAAAAGGAGTTAGGAATAGTCGACTGGATTTTTTTGTCAAGGCACTGTTGATGGCCTTAGCAATCATGACAACGACTGTCACTATATCACAGTCATGGTAGATGACCATTGACTGTGACAATAACCATCAGGGTTGTCGTCGATGGTAGGCCTAGTGCCATCCATAATGAATCCCAGTTACAACTCTCTATAAATATTGATTTACTATTAATTTTATTTAGATGACTGAATTGTAACTATTGTGAAAGTAAGATTAATGATTGGAATATTGAGAACATTAACCTAACATGGTTTATTAATTTTTATATATTTTTAACCTATTGATAAATAAATTGATGTTTGATGAAATTGATTAATATCAACAACTGTTGATAAAGATAAACTATGGAATTGATGATAAATTCAAAGAGTTATGATATTGTTACGATTGAATGATACTAAAAATTTATACTGAATCTTATGATATCATTACCATATTGACTATACTAAAATTGAGCAAAAGAATTAAAGTGTATAAAAACAGGTATTGGGGGAAGCAAAGGATTGATATAATTTGATGAATGAATGAAATCATGCAATTGTTTCCTACACGGGAGTGTTCGAGAAAGGCACTAACCAAATACTCACTGTCATCGTTTTCATGGATGCAATGATAGATGGAATGTCCTGAGATATTACTGTTACCGTTTTCTACGATGGAATGGGATACATTCAGACTCTATAGTTTTATGCTATTATAAATTTTTCAAATATTGTAAGTAAATGATAGATGGAATGAGATTTTTATGGATTTATTTATGAATGATTTTTTATGATATTATGATACTAATTTCTATATTATATCATAGTTATTTTATTGGTCATTTTACTGACAACTAGTTATGCATGACGAGACACATATCCAGACTTACAGGTGGAGCAAGATCTTGTTTACTTTTACAAGTAGGCGGAATTATATGATTGATTGATTGATTATTTGGTTAGATTCATTAGTTGGATTTATTTTGAAAGTTTATTTAAAGACGTAGCAAATGTACATGGCATATTTATTAGTTTGATTCGAGACGGTATTTATTTATTTTGATAATATTTAATGCAACTACTTTTCTATAGTTTTATTTAATATAAATTGTAATATTTTAAACTTGAAATTTTCGTTATTTTCTAAGTGTTATGTTTAAATTCCGATGTCAGTCTTATCACATATTATATTATGGAATGATTGATCCAGCTACCTTCATAATAGTGATGTGTTTCTGCCCCTTCGGCACGTGGACTTAGTTGGCGAGTAGAGTTCACCGCCACCCCACCCGTGGGCACGTGGACTTAGTTGGCGAGTAGAGTTCACCGCCACCCCACCCGTCCACCTCCCCCCCCCCCCCCCCCGCCCTAAAGTTGCACAGCGAAGATTCAAACCCTTGTCGCGCTCATCTCGGACTATGCACACTTACAGACAAACCACACTTGCTCAATAAATTGACCAATTGGGTTGCATCTAGTTTTTTTTTTTTTAAGCAACGCAAGACTTTCTTTTAGGCGTTTGAAAAGTCGTTAAAACCTGTGGATATGGAAAGATACCCATATAGATATTGAATTGATAATTTAAAAGAGTCCAGACGGAGTGTATGCTGAAATGGCAAAATAATTCCTACTGAGAGACTAGGTAGCATGACTGTTCATCATGTCGTGCATCACCTTACTGACAAACGACATACCCTTGCTACCTTGTCCGTTGAAGTTTCAGCCACCGCAAACAGAAGGTTGTTTAGCATGATTGTGCTATAAAATATAATTGCATCCTCATCCAACAAGCAAGTAATCACTCCTCACTAGTTGCTAGCTATGTCTCAATGGCTGCTTCTCTCCTTACTACTCAGTATCTTATGCTTCCTATATCATCTCCTCAGCACATTACTTAGACGAAAGAAGAGCTTGCCTCTTCCTCCAGGTCCGAATGGTTTTCCAATTCTTGGCTGCATCCCATTACTGGGACCGCTGCCCCATCGCATTCTCCACGATTACTCCAAAATCTACGGCCCGCTTATGCATCTTCGGATAGGGAGCATTCCAACCATCGTCGTCTCCTCCCCGGAGCTGGCCGAGGAGTTCCTAAAGAGTCACGACGCTACGTTTGCCAACCGCCCGCCTTCGGAGATCATGCACTGCATCAACTATGGCTTCAAAGCCTTTGGCTTCACCGAATATGGCCCGTACTGGCGGGACGTCAGGAAGCTCTGCGTAACTAACCTCCTCAGCGCCTCCAAGATCAGATCCTTCCATTCAATACGTGAGGAGGAGGTCGGGGTCTTCGTTCAGTCGCTAAGGGACGCTGCATGCGCACGTGCAGCGGTGAACATAGGAGCAGCCCTGGCTGATGTGGTGGCAGATATCGTGGCAAGGATGTTGCTCGGGAGGAAATGGAACAGCAAAGAGGATGAGGCCATGATGAGGTTTCGGACGAGCACGGCAGACCTCTTCAAGCTTCTTGGGAAGTTCAATCTGAACGATGCTATTCCGGTGGCGCGAATCTTCGACTTCCAGGGGATGAGGAAGAAGGCCAGGGAGTTGCACCAAGTACATGATGCCTTTCTAGAGGAGGTTATCGATGAGCACTTGAGAGATGGAAGGAAGAAGGAAGGGGTGAAGGACTTCGTCGATATCTTGTTGTCGCTCATGGAGAATGAAGAGAAAGTTGATGGAGTTCGTATTGATCGGACAACTGTTAAGGCTATTGTTCTGGTAAGTGTCTGAAAGCGTTGAGGCCCGACTAGAGATTAGAATGCATGGGTCAAAGATATCTAACTTTTAGTCCATTCTACTCTAAATTTTAAATGAGAAAAATAAAAAAATTACTGAAAATTTAGATTTAAATTCTTGAATAGGACGGAGTTAAAAATTAACTTTTAGCTTCATCCATTCTCATCTCATTCTCATCTCAAGGCAAAACTCACATTTAAAGTAGAGAGCATTTGTGAGATTAAATAATAAAACATTTGTCCATTTTTATCCAATACTTCAAAGAAAACTACCGAATAGCATAATTCTCACCACCAACAAAAAGATAACATTATTCTCATTACTGTGTATCAAGGATATGTTGGAAGCTTCACTGGACACATTGCGCACAACGATCGAATGGGTCTTCTCAGAGCTCCTCAAGAATCCGAGGATAATGAGAAAACTCAAAGAAGAGATAGCTGCAGTCATCAGCGGACACCAACATATCGATGAATCTGATCTATCGAAGCTTGAATACTTGCACATGGTTCTGAAGGAATCATTAAGGCTTCACCCATTAGCCGGGTTCCTGTTTCATCATGGCAAGGAAGAATATGAGGTCCGAGGGTATCGCATACCGAGAGGGTCTAACGTACTCATCAGTCAGTGGACAATCGGAAGAGATCCGAGCATTTGGGCCAATGCCGAAGATTTCATACCCGAAAGGTTTATGGATAACAATGTTGATAACACGGGCCATGACTTTCGACTTCTTTCTTTCGGAGCAGGGCGGAGAGTTTGCGCAGGGATGCAATTTGCATTGATAGTGGTTCCACTGATAGTTGCACACATGGTTCATTACTTCGACTGGGAGCTCCCTGATGGCATATCCACATCAGAATTGGATATGACCGAGATAAATTATGCGTTCACCATGCCGAGAGCCAAGCCTTTAGTAGCTATTCCAACAGAATGTAAAGCTCTATAAGCTGCGATTGCTTGGAGGCCAGAAAAATATCTTCATGTATGAATTTCCATTGTAGAATATGGCACGGGAATATTAATAAAAGGGATATATATATATATATATATCCACATATTTACTTTAAGTTTTAACGCCAACAAGAGACTCTGAATGAATTTGTTCTCTCTGGTCTTCACTATACGCAATGGAAAATCATCTTCCTACTACAACCGTATATGCATCTTTGACCAACTTTGCTATTAATTGAACAATATATATGTTATTGCAGTACCAGTTGTAAGAGAAGGAATAAGTTTAAAATTAACCATTTTAAATCTTTATATTTGAACAAAATATATACACATGAGTGAATGATAAAAAAAAAAAATAATAATAATAATAAATGAAACTAAGGCGTAAATATGATCTTTAAAATTTAGCACACATTTAAGTATTATGATTTGAATAGTCCATGTGATTTGCTATGTTTAATGTGTCTTGAATAGGATTCTAAATTTTAGTAGTATTTATTGTTGCATTTAGTAATTGGATCCATATGATATGTTATGTTTAATGTTGCTTAAATAGGATCTTAAACTTTACTAAGACTTATTGCTGCATATATTATTACCTTACTTGATTTGCTCTGAATAATTCATGACACACCTACAAATTTGGGCTTCGTTCCACGAAACCAATCTTGGTCTATGAAAACTCAATGTGCTATTGAGATGGTTTCCTTAATAAGTCTGCAAGTTGGTTACTAGTATGAAAATGCCGGACTAACAATTTTTCTTTCTAAACTAGATGACGAACAAAATGAATATGTGTTTGAGTATGCTTCATTTTGAAATGATGAGCTAGATTGAAGCTAAAATGCATAATACCAAGATTATTACATAGTAGAGTAGGTGATGTTTTAAAAGAGTACTCGAGTTCATTGAGAACGTTGTGTAACCACATTGTCTCTAACACTGTCATTGTAAGTACTCGATATTCATTCTTAGTTGAGGAGCGAGTAGTAGCTCGTTGTTTCTTTAAGCATTAGGATATGTAATTTGAGCCTAAAAAGAATACAAAAGTCGAGGTAGAACTTCGATCATTCAATTTACCAGTCTAGTCTTCATCCAAATATGCCTGCAGCGATCGAGTAACTCTTCAGATTAGCTAAATGCCATAACATAATGTAGTTTTTAGATAATAAAGCAGTCTTTTTGTCATTATCTAATGAGTTTGGTTCAGTATGTGCGAATTGAAAGAGATTATTAACTACAAAAGAAATATTAGGATTTGTTAGAGATAAATATTAGAATTTTCTAATGATTCGTCAATACTCAATGCTATCAATAGACACTATCCCATCACCATGACATAATCGAACAAAAGTGACAAGGGTTGGTAACATTATTTGTTACATCCGTATGTGCCTGGGACAGTAGGTCCCATATTGTGGCACCCCTAACAAACTAGCTTTCTTAATTAATATATTTCGTACGGATCATATCAACCTGTAGGACTCTGAATATCAATAATGGTCTAATATGGGATATAATTTATCTTATCTTGTATTTCTATATCACTTTTATTAAATCGATAGTGCCAAGTTAGAGTTACCAGAATCAAATCGGATACCGAAAGGTCTTCCGATAAATCGATTTTGAATTCCATAACTCCAAGTGACATTTTGCCAATGAAATTATCAATAATGGCCATGAAAACTCAATATGCTATTGAGATGGTTTCCTAAATAAGTCTACAAGTTGGTTATTGTTTTCGGAGAAAATCGGGGACCTTATCAATGCCATTGAAGAATTATTATAGAATTTCTCTTGGATTGATTACAATCGAATATAATGAAAAGAATAAACAAAAAACAAAAATAAACAAGAGGATTTATAAATTGTCGCTCTCTTTTACAGAAGTTGTGGGATAGGCAGCTATGAGGAGTGATCCGTTCCTCATTAGCGATCCGACGTAGATGATTGGAGGCAGTGGAGATTTTTAGGGCCGGCTCTTCTCTTTTACTGCTGGTCAAAAGAGGCTTCGGACTCTTGTGTGAGAGAGAGATTTTTCCAAAAGTTCTTTCTTAGTCTCTTCATGTGGTTATTTATAAACTCCAAGTGGTTGAGAGAGTTTCCATGTAGATCAAGAAAAAATCTTATTGTAATTTTTATCAAATATTTGAGTTTCCTTTTAATAAGATTTGGTTCCAGGATTTGTCATACGAGATTTTTAGCAAAACCCTATCTATCACTAGATTTGACATGTCTTTGCCAATCGCCGTTTATATTATGCTAGCCATGCTATTCCCCTCAGTATGATGAGTTGTCAAGGATTTAAATTTCTCTCCCTTTGCTTTTGAAGCATTTGGTTGTTCATGTTTTTTATCTTAGCATAATGGGTTGTCGAAAATTTGAATTCTTTTCTCCTTTACTTTTGAAGCATTGGGTTATTATATATTCTTATAGGATAATATTATGACAAATTTGTCATAGAATTTTTAGCAAATCCCTATCTATCAATGGATTTGATGTGTCTTTACCAATTGCCATTTGCATTGGACTAGCCATGTTATTTTCCTCAGCATGATGAGTTGTCGAAGGTTTTATTTGGATTTAAATACCAAACGTTCCCTCTTTCCTTTACCTTTTTGGCGTTGGGAGATTGGTTTATACTCTTACCTCATTGTGATAGGATCAGTCGAGGATTTTAGCCTCCTCTTGTCCCTTGCCTCGAAGGCGCTAGGCTGTTCACACATTACTCCTTATCATAATATGTTGGCTAGGATTTTGATCTCCTCTTCTCTTTGCCTTATCGGCATTGAGTAGTTCATGCTTTTACCTCTGCATGATGAGTTGTCAAGGATTTGATCTCCTCTCCCCTTTGCCTTCGTGGCTATGGGTCTATTATGACAAATCTGTGATGAGAATTTTAGCAAACCCCCCAGTTATCAATGGATTTGATATGTTTTTTTCAATCGTCGTTTGCATTGGGCTAGCCATGATAACTCTCAAAATGGTGAGTTACCAAGGATTTTGCTTAGGTTTAAAGGCCAAACGCTTTCTCTTCCCATTTCTTTAGGCTTTGGATTATTGATGCTCATACTCTTACCCCCAGTATGATAGGGTTGGTGAAAATTTTAGCTTCCTCACTCCTTGGCAATTATGGCCTTCGGGTAAAGCCACCTTAATTATTTAGATGATAAATTTTGTTTGAGTAGACTATTTATAAGGAATAAGGGTTTTAATGTATCTCTCCCTCTATGATAAGTAGGAGTTGTAATATATTTCATCCCCATTAAAAAGTAGGACTTGTAATGTGCCCCAACCCCCACTAGGTTCTCTGGTATTTGGTTTTATAAAATTGATGCAGATTCTGATTTTCTTGCATAATTGGCCATAGAAAATCACAAAATTTATGCTTTTGATGGTGTTATGCGATGCTTATTTCGTGTTTAACTTGCAAGTATAGGCTTGCGTTTTGGAAGCAGGCTTAGCCTTGTGTCTGAATGATTTTATGCAGGCTTAGCCTCATGATTTACAAAGGCATATCCTTGTTTGCGGGGTTAGATTCATGGCTTGCTTAGCCTTGCGCACTGAATTAGGCTCACATTTTAATTACGAGCATAACTTTACGCCCCACGCAGGTATAGCCTCGCGTTTAGGTTACTTTACATGAGTGTAGCCTCTCATCTTGATCGCTTTACGTGGGCTTAGTCACCCCTGTATGGACCTCATTTGATTGGTTACAAGCCCATTATAAGTCCATGAACCACCTTCTTCTTCATCAGAAATTATACAAGGTTACAAGTTGGCCAGATGTCTTAAGTCTCTAACACAAGTCTTAGCTTTTCATTTCGTGGGGCTAAGAGTTAGTCTCGCGTCTTGTGTCTTCTGTGCAAGACTGATTCTTTTCCTCATATTTGGATTACTTTACATGGGTTTAACCTCGCTGTATATGCGGGTTAGGCTTGTGCGTTGGCTTAACCTCGTGCACTGGACTTAGACTCGTATGCTAGTTGAGCCCCGCGCACTGAATAAGTCTCGCACTTTACTTGCAGGCATAGCCTCGCGTCTGGCTGGCTTTAAGCTAGCTTGGCCCCACATTGTACGTGGAATTTAACCTCGCGTTTAGCTTAGCCCTGCATTCATCGCAGATTTTGAGTGTTCTTCTCTTGATGCAGTAATTTTGAGTTTGTTTTTAAACTTCTTCAACGTTCTTCACCACTTTTGCCTCATATATCATGAACTGCGCTGAGAGATGGCCAGCTTGGCAAGTAAAAGGTTGCTAATATTTCTAACTAAGACAAGTAATCACCTTTACGCTAGTGCAAGAAGGTACGAAGTCAGAAGTAACAACAGACACATTAGTGATCTATGCCTTATCAATGGTGTAAGTTAGACCCAAACTATTGAGGTTAATTACAAGTAGTTTTATTTCATACTTGAAGTCATCATCTCCTGTCAGTTCAGGCTTAGAGTCTGCCACATTGCCGCTGTCATAATCTTCCTTCGATTTTGTTAATATTGCGGTTTTGACTTAATCTTGTTTTGTTATAGCAGAGATAATATCGCAAGTCCGCGACTTACTTTTAGTTCCCCCTTTTTTGCCCTTTTGTGGATGCCCACTGTTCAGTTTTGCACAAATCTGGATGCACCAACATAATCTCATTTCTTGGTGGAAACTTGGGAGAGTACCTTTTGCTTTAGATTGTATAGGTCGTGATTGATTAACACCATCTTCCCCGCAGATATGAGGATGCCCCCACTGGAAATTTGATTGATCCCATCATGATAGTTGTCATATTAGTCGATACCTTTTTCTATTCATGGCTCAACTGGATCATATTGGCCTCTATTAATGCCTAGATTTTGTCTTTAAGTATATAACATTTTTTAGTAGGGTGCCCAATATTTCGATGATAGAGGCAGTATCTAGGATCATCAGTCTTCTCTACCTTCTCCAGCCTCTGGTTCCTTGGAAGCTTGAGCATTCCTTTCTTTTTGAGCTTATGAAACATTGCAACTATCTGCTCGTCCTTAAAGGAGTATGCCTGCTTGTTGCGTTGCTTGGAAAAACTTCTATCTTTTTAATTCTGGGGCTTGTGATTTGATGTTGTATTTGCCTCCATGGCACTCGTTCCCTTATGTTTGGAAAACTACAGATACTATGTACTAGTGGAATTATTCTCCATGGAGCGTTATTGTTTTAAACGACGGATAATATCTTCTACCAGTTCACCTTGTTTAACCAGCTCTTTCTAGTTTTTCGACTCCACAGCTCCCATCATGACCAATATTTTGGTCTGCAGATTGTGTTTGCATATCTCCACCAATGTCTTTTGAGACATGCCATGTGAGCATCGTACTGATATTTTGTGGAAGCGCTCAATGAAACTCTTAATAGTTTACTCTTCTTTTTTTTTAGATGCTAGAAGAGAATGAATTGATACCTCAGTATCATCTTCAAAGAAATAGCTTAGAAACTCTCTTTCCACATCAGACTAGGCCTTAATAGTTCCTAGGGCAACTGCATAAACCAAGTGAAGGCAGGCCCTCGCAGTATACTTGCAAAGATTTTTTTCATTACTGGATCATTACCCATTAGATGGCCTGTCTAAGAGGAAAAATAGTATATATGTTGGTTCGGAGATCCTTTCCCATCATATACTCTAGTTTCAAAGATTTGTATTTTATCGGGAACAGCGCAAACTCCCACTCTATTGGGTAGGGTCTTAAAATTCACATTTCCTGCAATCCCTTTTGGTGTATCAATGTTTCTATATGATTTTGGAGCTTTTCCATTTTTTTGGCATGGGGATCAATGACATATTCCTCCTCCCCGCCATTTTCCTTAGTGTGTGGGTTGGATTCATGTTCATCCTTCTTGCTTTTATCAGAAGAGGAAGAACCCCCTGCTCCATCTTCTGTGTTCTTTTGAGTATTTCTATGACTTTCACAAGCAGTGCTTTGAGCTCCTCAATGCTCCTTTGCTGCTCTTGGATGAGTTGTTCTTACGCTTCATTCCTTTGATTTATCTCAGCCTACCGTTCGGCCATATAAACCGTCCTTCTCCCAGACTGAGAGGAAGCGTGCAATCGCAGTATTGCTATGGTTGAATGATCGATAAACTCTTCATATTCCTCATTTGAAGCCCTTGCCAATCTTTTGTAATTGCAGGGAACTGTTATGTCTGACCTGAGGCATGTGTGATGATAGGTTTCCTCTGTTTCATGTCAGAGGCATACCCTTTGATGATTGGTTTCTTACTTTTATTCACCATGTTTGATGTGAAAGTTGGTAAGTCTTCATCTGAGTCAAAACTCGGTCTTTACAGTTGCTTTCTTTTCGAAATATTGGATTCCAGTGCTAACAGCTAGTTAAATATAGATGGTCTTGGGACTTGACAGCGACAGTGGGTCAAAACTACTACGATTAAGTCTTCGTAACAACATGATTGATAGGGTCGTGCTGCCCTTCTTTTGTTTGTGAGATATCTCCATAAATCGGGAGTTTCTTCTTGGGGTACTGATATAACTATATTTTGCAGATGCAGCGCACTTGTTGCGCGAGGTCTTTTAGTCCAGACAGGTGGCTCTGAGAAGTCTCGGGACTCATATTTGTCAAGTCCTAGGTTGGTCATATGTCCAGTGTTAGTTCTGGTATGGTTCGAATGGAACTGCTTGGCAACCTTATGTTATTCTATTCTTACGCGAGGCTGAAGCTTGATTTTAGCCTCACGCACTAGATGATCCTAGCACACTTGACAAGGATCGCACACTGGATGAGCCTCGCACACTGGACAAGCCTCGCGCACTCAATGAGCCTGGCGTACTGATCTAGCCTTGCATACTCGATTAGTTGAACTAGCCTCATGTACTAGCTTAGTTAAACTAACCTTGCGTACTAGCTTATACTTAGGTTGATTTTCAATTTTACTTATGCTAGGCTGGCATCTAGTCTTGTTTATGCTAGGCTGCAAATCAGCCTGGTGTTCAACTTTGTTTGTGCGAGGCTGGGACTTAGCCTAGTGTCCATCTTTATTTATGCCTGGTTGAATTTTAGTTTGATGTCCACCTTTGTCCATGCTAGGCTAGGATTTAGCCTGGCGTCTATCTTTCTTTGTTTATGCCAGCTTGAATTTTAGCCTGGCGTCCACCTTGACTTAAGCTAGGCTGGATTTGAGCCTAACATTCAATTTGATTTGTGCTATTTATGCTAGGCTGAGACTTAGCTTGGCATCCACTTTTCTTTATGCCAGGTTGAATTTTAGCCTGGCATCCACCTTGACTTATGCTAAGTTGGATTTGAGCCTGATATTCAACTTGATTTGTGGTAGGTTAAGACTTAGTCTGGCGTCCACCTTGACTTATGCTAGATTGAATTTGAGCCTAACATTCTTCTTTGTTTATGCTAGGTTGAATTTTAGCCTAGTGTTGAAAATAGGCTCTGAGTGCCCGATGGCATGTCCTGCGATTCCGGTTGCAGATTCAGGTTCGTCTTTGTGTAGCAATGGGTTCTCCTTTGGCGTCAAACGCGGCAAGTTCCCTGAATATTGGAAGGGACATTGTTTGTTTCAATGAACCATAGTTTGAAAATCCAAGTGCTATTGATGGATCAACGTCTCCTTGTTATTAAAAACCATCAAGTCATCTTTTTGTTCAGGTTATTTTGAGCATTTTGAGTTTATAACTTTTTAGTATCCTTGCCGCGTAGATCTCTTCTTGCATGGACTAGACGAGTCTGAAGATATGTAATCTTTGTATTCTGTTGGTCGACTTTGATCACCAACATCTCCACCATTCTCCAATTTTACTGACGTCAAATTGGACCACCATCTCCTCTTCAGTGTAGGAGATTTCTCCTACTGTAGTCGCCAATATGTTTTCGGAGAAAATCAAGGACTTTTCCATTGCCATTGAAGAATTATTATAAAATTTCTCTTCGATCGATTACAATCGAATATAATGAAAAGAATAAAGAGAAAATAAAAACAAACGAGAGGACTTACAGATCATTGCTCTCTTTTACAGAAGATGTGGGATTTAGGCAGCTATGAGGAGTGATCTGTTCCTCATTGACGATCCGACATAGATGATCAGAGGTGGTGGAGATTTTTAGGGCCAGCTCTTCTCTTTTGTTGTTGGTCAGAAGAGGCTTCAGACTCTTGTGCGGGAGAGAAATCTTACTAAAGGTTCTTTTGAGTCCCTTTGTATGGGTATTTATAGACTCCAAGTGGTTGAGAGAGTTTTCATATAGATAAAGACAAAAATATATTGTAATTTTCATCAAATATTTGAGTTTCCCTTTAATAAAATTTGGTCCTAAAATTCATCATATCTGTTCTTGATTCTACATGAAAATTAGTTGAAATCTAATTAGAATTTGTAAAATATGAAAATATCCCTCTTGGATGTCAGGCTGGCATAGCCTTGTGGCCGCGCGAGGCTAAGTAGGCTTGCTACTAGCCTTGTGGCCTCGTGGCCCCGCAAGGCTACGAGCCTCGTGGCCTCGCAAGGCTGCAAGCCTCGCGGCTTGTGAGCCTTGCAGCCACACGAGGCTATGAGCCTCACGTACTGGCCTCTTTTTGGATCACTTCATTTTTCTCGTTCTACAATTATTAGTATAAACATGGTAAACTAATAATTTTCCTTTCTGAACTAGATGACAAATAAACTGGAGATCTGTTTGAGTATTTTTCATTCTAAAATGATTAACTGGATTGAAAGTAAGAAGTATGACACCAACATTATTACGTAGTAGAGTAGGTGAAATTTTAAGAGGGTACTCAAGTTTATTGAGAAGTTAATGCAACCACATTGTTGCTGACACTGTCATCTCAAGTGCTCAATATTCATTCTTAGTTAAGGAGTGAGCAATAACTTATTTTTTTAGCACTAGGATATGTAATTTGAGCTTAAAGGATTATATATCCCGAGGCAGAACTTCGATCATCCAACTAGCCATTCTAGTATTCAACCAAATATCTCTGTATGGATCATGAGCTCTTTTGGTGAGTTGAAAGCCATGTAAAACGTAGTTTATAGATAATGAAGCAGTCTTGAAAAAAAGTCACTACCTAGTGAGTCTAGATGGGTTTGTATACAAATTGAAAATGTTTATTGACTACAAAAGAAATATTAGGGCACGTTAGAGATAAATATTGTAACTCTTTGATGATTTGTCGATACTCAATTATACCATCATAAACTGTTCCATCACCAAGATAAACTGTTCCATCACCAAGATATAATTGAATAGAAATGGACAAGGGATAGTAACATCATCTTCTACGTTCATATATGCCTAGGATAGTAGGTTCCACTACCTGCTTCTCTTCATTAATACTCCGTATAGATTATATCAATCCGTATGATTTCGGATATTGATAATGGTCCAATACAGGATATATTTTCTTGTTTTTTTGATGAGTGCCATATATTACATACTTATATATCTCATATTATCTATTTTTATATATAAATAATACTACTCAGGTATTTTTAAGTGTGTTTTCAGGTGAAACTTATTTCTACAAGGATATTGCACGAAATCGAGGATGGATTAGGTGAGTCCGAAAAGAGCTACAAAAAGAAGAGAACTACAAAATGCAAAACTATAAGCAACCAATCTAAAATCTAGGAAGAAAAGAGAAGAACAGTGCAGAAAAATCATGCACCAAAAGAACTAGATTAATTGGATAACTTTTTGCCACCATTTAGCAGCAATGGCCACTAAATAGCGGCCAAGTGGGGCCCACAGGCCTCGATATCTTTTGGACTGACTTATATGCAGATTAGGTTTCTCAAGAAAAAAATAAATCTTTACTATTTGGAGGTCAATGCCACTATTTGGCGGCAAGACTTTTGTTTTTTTAACAAGGATTTTTAAAGGGGCTTTGTTGTAATTTTGTTGTTTCTCTCTTATACTTAGATTGTGATTTGTATTTTCGAGACCTATATATTAGCCATATCCTTGTAAATAGGGTTTAGTAGATGATTTTGTAGATTAATAAAGATTAGAAGAGAATCCGAAGAGCGACTGCTACAATATCTAATCTCCAATGTGACTGTTTCCTATTCATTGCTTTATAGTGAGTAAAATCTTTTAATTGCTTTTTAGATAGATTTAATTGCTTTCTAGTATAGATTTTTAATAGCTTCATAGAAAAATAGGATTTTTAATACTTTCTAATAATAAAAAAGGATCTTGATAATCAGTAACATGAGTAGCTAATTTAATTTAGCTCTAAGATGTAGATGAAATTAGGAATTAATTATTTAATTGCTTTTTATTATTCTCTTTCTAAAATAAAATAAAAATTATATGGTTTTTCGATGAAAAGGTTAAAATACAATAACTCGTAAATTAGTACTTTGATAGATTATACTTGAATTAAATTTCTTGATAGCCTAGGTTTAGTTAGCTTTAGGGTTGATGATTTCATCTTTTTCATAAATTTATCTAATTATTTAGTTTGTTTTGTTAAAAAATAGTATTTTTGATGAGTTATACTTGGACACCACTTGATAGCTCATACTTAGAACATTTTAAATAAAAATTAAAACTAAAAATCAATTTTTGTAATAGGAAGAAGATAGTAAAATTAATTTATGGTTGTGAACTAGTAGATTCTATATCTTAGGCTAATTAAAATAATAAAAAAAACCAACTTAGAACCCATAGTTATCTCGCTAGAATAATAGGAAGAGTAAGATAGTAAAACACCTCAGATTCTTATAGGAACGACCTGTTTGTTTTATAACCGACATTGTGCGCTTACAGTAAATTTTTCCACATCAAGTTTTTTGCTGTCGTTGCTGGAGATTGATGGTGTTTTCTTACTTTTTCTTGCATTTTATGGGTTAACAATGTTTGTTGAGTATGCAGGGACTTGGAAGTACAAATACATGAAGCAAAAATAGATCAACAGAGATTCAGAAATTGACTGCAAAAATTAGGGAGTTAAACTCCCCAAATCTGTCACTAATTGGTGGCAATAACTGCCAAATAGCGGGAGAAAGGTAAGAAGTCTATCCCTAATTCTTTCTAGTTCTGTGTTTTGGGTCTCTAGTTTTGGAAAAAATAATAAAAACAATAGAAACAGTAAAAACACACTTTTTAAATCAAATTTCTTCCACCATTTCATCTCGCCACACCCCACTTCTTGCATTAGTTTAGGAAACTCATGCATCTATTCACGATAATTGATTCATGCCATATTAGACTCATGATCAATTTGGTCGATTAATGATCAAGAAAAGCATCTATTATCACTTGAGAAGAATGTTGAGAATCTTCTCAAGTCTTCGTCCAATCTTGACATTCACATGCAAAATCTTATGAAAGTATTAATTGATTTTATGCATAAAACATGTCAGCACCTGCTCGTGAACTATCAATCTATTAAAAACTTAGAGAAGTAGGTTGACAATTAGCGAGTCAAATGAGTGAACGTGGTAAGGGTACTTTTCCAAGTTAACCTTTAACAAACCCTAATGCCAGTTCCTCTAACTCCAACTAGTCACATGTCAACCAAGTCAATGTCATTCACATGCTTCGATCTAGCAAGCAGGTTGATAACCATGTAGCCATGTCACCTAATTTAACTCTTAATGTACCACATGCTACATTCCCTAATTCTATGATTCCATCATCACTTCATATTCCATCATCATCATCATCACAACTATCCCGAGAGTCACCAAATAGCACAATAGAGGAGCCCGACTCCTCTGAACCTGATCCTCCTATCGACTTATAGGCGAAAACCTCCCTATCCATAACATCTTAAGAAAAATTATCCTCAGATCGAGCATATCCTTGAATTATTCAAACAAGTAAAGAAAAATGTTCCTCTTATTGTTGCAATCTAGCAAGTCCTGCTTATGCAAAGTTCTTGAAGAATTTATACATGAAAAAGAGAATAACAAATATTCCACAGAAAGATTTTCTAGTTGCTAAAATCTCTAGTATACTTTCTCAATCAGTATCTATGAAGTACAAATATTCTGGAAGTCCTACTGTCATCTGCACTATAGGTAGTACAATGATTGAAAGGGTCTTATTGGATCAAGGAGTAAGTGTGAACTTACTACCTTATTTTGTGTATTGACAGTTAGGACTGGGAGAGTTGAGGCCTACAAGAATTACGTTACAACTAGCTAATAGGTCTGTAAAGAAGACTATAGAAGAGATAGGGAATGTTTTGATTAAGATTAGAAAATTTATTTTCCTAGTTGATTTCACAGTTCTTGAGACTCAATCTGTGGTGGATCCATATCATCATATCCAAGTTATTCTAGAACGACCATTCCTGGCCACTTCTAATGCTATCATTAATTGCTGGAGTGGGTCGATGAGACTTTTCTTTGGAAATATGACACTTGAATATATTCAACCTAGGGTGCCAACCTACTGATCCATATGACGAGCACCTAGATATAAATATGATTCAAGGATTATCTAGTGAGATCTATAGGAGGAATTCTTTGGTGAGCTGGATGGTTTAGTTGATAAGAGTTTATCATTTGATACGCTCAATGAGTCATCTGGCTATGTGTCTTTCACATAATGGGAGCTTTCACCAGAGCCATTTGACAACTGAATCATGAGTTCATTTAAGACCATCTATTGAGTGTCCACCTGAGCATGAGATAAAGACCCTTCTGAGTCATCTCAAGTATGCTTTCTTAGATAAATTCGACACACTACTAATCATTATCTCTTCTGATTTGACTGAGGTTTAAGAGGAAGCAGTCCTTTTAGTGTTGAAAGCGCATAGGGAAGCCAAAGTCTGGAGTATGTCATATATCAAGGGGATTAATCCATCTATAGTACAACATAGAATTTATTTACTAGATAACACACGACCTACAAGATATCCTCAGTATATATTGAATCTGGTAATGAAGGAGGAGTGAGGAAGGATATTCTTAAGTGCTTTGATAATGAGATCATCTATCCTATCTCTGATAGTTCATGGGTGAGCCTGATTCAAGTAGTACCTAAGAAGTTTAGAATCACTGTAGTCAAGAATGATGCAAACGAGCTCATCCTGATGCATATGCAGACAACATGGCAAGTTTGAATCGATTATAAAAAGCTAAATATTGCCACTAGAAAGGACCACTTCCCCTTGCCCTTCATTGACCAAATGTTGGAACGATTGGCTAGACATGAGTTTTATCGTTTCTTAGATGGATACTCTCCAGTTACAACCAAACTCCCATCACTCTTGAGGATCAAGAAATGACCATATTCACATATACATTTAACACATTTGCATATAAACGCATGCCTTTTGGGTTATGCAATGTGTCTGTCGCGTTCTTAAGGTATATGGCAAGTCTGTTCTCCGACATTGTTGAATGTTTTCTGGAGATTTTCATGGATGATTTCTCCATCTTCGAAGATTCATTCCAAGAGTGTTTGCACCATCTAGAGCTAGTTCTCATGCATTGTCGTGAGAAATACTTGACACTCAATTAGGAGAAATGTCATTTCATGGTCAAGAATAGCATAGTGCTAGGGCATGCATCTCGAAAAATGACATTGAGGTTGATAAAGCCAAGGTGGATCTCATTACAAATCTTCCACCTCCACAATCAGTGAAAGATATCCGATCTTTCCTTGGCCATGCTAGATTCTATAGACGATTCATCAAATATTTTAGCAAAATTGTTAGACCTTTGATTGTCTTAAAATCTTTGAGCAGCTTAAGAGGGTGCTTACCACCACTCCCATTATTGATATGCTTGATTGGAGTCTGTCCTTTGAGCTTATGTGTCAGGTATCTGATTATACTATCAGTGCAGTCCTTGGACAACGTATTGACAAACAACCATATGTGATTTATTATTCAAGTATGACACTCATTGATGCCCAGTTAAATCACTCTACCACAAAGAAAGAGCTTCTGGTAATCGTCTTTGCTCTTGAGAAGTTTCGTTCCTACTTGATTGAATCACAGATTATAGTGTATAATGACCTTGTTGATTTAAAATATCTGTTGACCAAGAAAGATACAAAAGTAAGGCTCATTCAATAGATACTCTTGTTATAAAAGTTTGATTTAGAGATATTAAATAAGAAAGGTGTTGAGAACCTAGTGCATGATCACTTGTCTCACTTGCCCAATACTCAATATAGATACCCTATCAATAAATCTTTTCCTAATGAACAATTGCTTGCATTAACTCATAAACCATGATTTGCAAACATTGTGAATTATTTTGCAACCAAAGAGATTCCATCTCATTGGTCCAAGTAAGATTGATATAGAATCTTGTCTAAAATGAAATTCTTTTATTGGGATGAGCCTTACTATTTAAATGTTATTGAGAATGAATCATGCATCGATGCATTACCCGATGATGTGATTCAAATTGTACTCTCTTTTTATCATGATATTGCTTGAAGAGGATACCTTGATATCAGGAAAATGGCTGAAAAGATCTTGTTAAGTGGCTTTTATTGGCAACGTTGGAAGACATGCACACAATGCCAATTTGTAGGTAAAATTTCACGACACAATATGATGCCTTTGCAACCTATCCTTGAGGTCGAAATATTCGATGTATTGGGTATCGATTTTTTATGGGACCATTACCAAACTCATTTAGGAACCAATACATATTAGTTATCGTCGATTATGTTTTCAAAAGGATAGAGGCTATTGCCACAAAATCGAATGACAACAAAGTTACTGTCATGTTCTTGAAAGAAAATATCTATTTTTGATTTGGCATTCTTCGAGCTATCATTAGTGATAACGGTACCCATTTTAATAATCGGTCATTTTAGGCACTCACGCGAAAATATTGCATTACCCATAAGTTAGTTATATCATATTATCCACAAACTAGTAGACAAGTGGAAGTTTCCAATTGCCAAGTTAAACTAATAGTAAAAAAGACAGTGCACCATAACAGAAAAGATTGGTTATGTAAACAGAAAGATGCATTATGGGCTTACTATACCACTTACAAAAGCGATCTCGGCATGTCTCCCTATTGGTTGATATTTGGAAAAGCATGTCATTTGTCGGTAGAGATTGAGCATAGAGCCTTATTGGCTATAAGTTTCTTAACTTTGAGCTCGAGAATGCTGGCGAGCAACAAAGACTATAGCTCAATGAGCGAGATGAATTAGAAGGGATGTGTATGTGAGTGATAAGATTTATAAAGTGAAATCAAAAGTGTTTCATGACAATACGATTATTCGCAAGTCATTTACATCTGAACAAAAACTTTTCTTATATAATTCAAGGCTACATTTATTTCCATGAAAATTGAGATCGAGATGGAGTGGACTGTACACAGTGTAGACTGTGCACCATCATGAGACCATTGGTCTCGAGGACCCTAAAATCGGTCAATTATTCAAGGTAAATGGTCAAAAATTAAAACCAATTTTAGAGACGCAAGCGAGCGATAATGTAGAGGTTGTGATACTTCATGACCCCATCTATGCAAAACTCATGTATTCATATGTATAATAGAGTGTATATTATGTACTCCTAACAAGATGCAGGGGTAGAATGAAGATTTTGGGGGCTGCAACACAAACTTCAGAATAAAGAGCGGGTTTGTATGAATTTTCACTCTCTTCATATAACCCCTAACCAATCCCATCTCCCCATTCTTCCCCAAATTTCCATCTTTCCTTCATCTCAGATCCAAAGCCCCCTTCACCTTCAATGCAAGATCCAGGAATGCTAAAACCTTCCCTCTCCTCCACAACCCAGCTCTGTGAAACAAGGCCCCAATAGCACCACTTTTGCTGCTATTCAGCAACAATGACTGCCATTCAATGGCAGATCTTAGGCTTTTTCCCTGAAATTTTAGGGGTGGTACGTACTTTCTCTCCTCTACCTCTGCTATAAATAAGAATTTTTTTTTATCTTGATTGATGCTAGATTTGTAATGGAGAAATATTTTGGAGAAATATTTGCGGCTTTTTTTGTATACTTCATGTCTACTATTGGGACTTTGGGATGGAATTGTTTGTTGTACACGCTCACATCATACTGTATCCTAGAACATGTTGAAGAATATTATAATGGTTTTGTAAAGTCTGAGATTTTGGATGACCGCAAATTAGTTAAATTGACATGGAGAGAGCATATTCACATTGTGCACGTAGGGACCATCTATGCATTCACTAACATACTCCTCCGCAATGGGAATCAAATGTCATATGCAATTAAGGAATATCTTATACGGATGGGCATAAACTGTTTATTGACACGTGATAGAGGGATCCATAGCAAGACTGCAATATACATGCTACTTGCTACTGGATCCACCAAAATATAATGGGGATCACACAATGCCTTCATTTTATACACCCACATTACATATTGTTGATTGCATATTGCACCAAGATCCACACTTTTGCATGTGCACACAACTTTTGGAGACAATTATTGATGCAAAGATGTAGTCGATGACTAGTTTGCCTCTACCATGTTTGATTACATAGTTGTATCGCACATTTATGAATAATATAGCATTTGATGTATATGCATTCTTACATGTGCCCATAGTCACGGAGCATATATTAGTAACATATCATGATGGTATTTCAGAAGATTAGAACAGGAGTATTGTAGAATAAAATATATATGGCACTAATTTGACACCGACAGAAGAGGATGACGTTTTTTTAGCCAAGACCTGCCAGTAAGTCCCAGTGAGTAAATAAATATTGTCTAGCATGGTCTTAAAAAAATCTGATGTCAAGTGAAACATATTGACCATAGAGGTCAGATGCAAGTGCATGGCATGCCCTTAGCAAGTCTAGCAGAAGACGGAGGGGACGACACCTATGATTCACATATGAGGTCATACACAGGTTTAGGTATGGAGGTGTGGATTAGAAAATTTATTTATTTTCTATGTTTTTAAATTTTGTTTGGATTTTTGAATTTTTTATTTTATACATTGGGTAGTTTTTAGGGTATTTCAAAAAAACTTCAAAATATGAAAATATGTTTTTTGCAATAAATTGAGCTAGTTACAAATAAAAGAGTAACTTTAGATTTAAAATTTGATAGAAAAGATGAATGAATATACACTTAAAATTTTATGAAAAAATTAAAATATGAAAAATAAATACCACTAATAGCAATTTTGAGGTAAATATACATCTATTTTTCACTTCACAATGGTTTATTAGATCGAGGATAAGAATAATAATAATTGAGTAGTCTTCTCTCTAAATAAGAAAATATAAGAAAAAGAAGAAAAAGAAAAAGAAAAGTATAAAAAGGTGAGTCTGGTATTAAGATAATAATCCTTTATAATTAAATAATTTTTTTAAAAATTACTAAGTAGTTGGGTATTTGAACCTAAATAAGCATGAATATTCACACAAACGTTATTTTTAAAAAATAGAATATAATCTTAGTAATTGGGTATTTGCACCTCAGCAAATGTGAATATTCTTATGAAAGATGAAATATTCATAAAAGAAAAAAGTAAAAAAAGAAAATAAAGAAAAAATTCACTGAGAAAAAAGATGAATTATGAGTTAGAATTTGAGTCCAAAACCGAAATAAACCATCACATATACATGTAGATATATATGAGCCAATGAATTATTTATTAGTGGTATTGAAAATAGGATATGAAGTTTTGATAAAAATAATAAGTGCATTTGCTATGATACTTGACTTAAAAATTTGATAATTTAAATGCATTTTTGAGTTTGTATATTAGTGAGATTTAATTGCAGAAAGTACCAAAAACATTTTTCTTTTTTTGTATACTTTTTTTATTTTTCTTAAGTTTGTTACCCTTATTTTTATTTTCTTTATTCCTTAATCCCCCTTCTTTACAAATTTTGTGGGTATATTCACTGCAAACCCTCACGAAACACAACTCGTCTATTAGGATAATTTAGGAATTTAATGTCTTATTGCACATAGTACAACCGCAATTCCTAAAAAAATTGAGTTAGGATCTTTTTTTTTTATTTTTTGGTCTAGCTTTTGCTTGAGAACTAGCAAAAGATAAGAGTGGAGGTGTGATGAGTGCCATACATTGCATACTTATAACCCTCATATTATTTATTTTTATAAATAATACTACTTGGCTATTTTTAAGTGTATTTTTAGGTGAAACCTATTTCTGTAAGGATATGGCATAGAATTGAAGACAGATTAGGAAACCGAGTTCGAAAAGAGCTTAAAAAGAGGAGAACTACAAAAACACAAAGTTAGAAGCAATGAATTTAAATCTAGGAAAAGAAAAGATAAGAACAGAGCAAAACAATCATACAACAGAGGAACCTGATCAATTGGACAAGTTTTTGCCGCCATTTAGCGGCAATGACAGCTAAATAGAGGTAAAGTGGGGCCCACCGACCTCAAGATTTTTTGGGTTGACTCATATATGGATTAGGTTCTCTAGTAAAAATAAGTCTTTTCTATTTGGAGGTCAATACTACTATTTGGCAGTAAGACTTTTATTTCTGTAACTGGGATTTCTACAAGGGCTTTGTTATAATTCTGTAGTTTCTCTATTATACCTTGATTAGGATTTGTATTTTCGAAACCTATATATTGGCCATATTCATGTAAATTAGGGTTTAGCAGATGATTTTATAGATTAATAAAAATTAGAAGAGAATCTAAAGAGAGACGACCATAATACTATAGCTCCAAGGTGATTCTTTGTTGTTTATTGCATTCTAGTATGTAAAATCTTTTAATTGCTTTTTAGACAAATTTAATTGCTTTCCACTGTAGATATTTAATATATTTCATAGAAAAATAAGACTTTTAATGTTTTCTAATAATAAAAATATAATCTTGATAATTAGTAACATGAGTAGTTAACTTAATTTAGTTTTAGGATGTAGATGAACTATGACTCAACCATATAATTACTTTTATTGTTCTCTTTCAAAAATAAAATAAAAAAGATATGTTTTTTTGATGAAAAGATTAAATTATAATAATTTGTAGACTAATACTTTGATAGGTTATACTATAATTAAATTTTTTGATAGCCTACACTTAATTAGAGTTTGGAGTTGTTGAATTTCATCTTTTTCATAAAATTATCCAATGATTTAGTTTGTTTTTATAAAAATTAGTATTTTTGATGAGTTATATTTGCACACCACTTGATAGATCATGCTTACGACACTTTAAATAAAAAGTAAAGCTAAAAATCAATTCTATGATAGGAAGAAGAAAGTAAAAGTAATTTACGGTTGTGAACTAGTGGATTTTATATCCTAGACTAATTAGAATAATCAATAAACTAACTTAGAACCCATAGTTAGCTCACTAGAATAATAAGAAGAGTATGATTGCAAAACATTTTAGATCATTATGAGACGACTTGTTTATGTTACAACCAACGTTGTGCATTTGTAGTAGATTTTTCACATCAATCTTGCATTTTTTATATCAGTCTTTTTTAATCGTTTATGCCAAGTTAGAGTTATTAGAATCAAACTGGACATGAAAACAACTTCTAGTAAACCGATATTAAATTCTATAACTCCAAGTGACATTCTGAATTTGAAATTATTATTTTCTAATATTTTGATAAAAAAAATCTTGGAATTTTTTGAGAAAATTCAAAATTAGTTGAATATCGTTTAATAAATTATTTTGTTAACAACATCAATATTTTTGTTTTTTTTTCATTCCAGTCCTTAGAAAAATAAAATGTAATTTTTTGGCAATTCTCTCATCCATATCTTTCTAATGTATTAATTTGGCATTTTTTGTGAACATTGAACATAATCGTAATTGAGAAAATAAATAAATAATTTTTATGAAATTAGCAGTTTAGTCAATCATTTGATCCCCAAGTCCTTTGCTGACAAGGGGAGTGGTATTTGGTTAAGTGTCACTAGGATAGAAGTTTAGTTAAATTGTAAGCATGAGGTGGCTTTGATTCTTCATGCCTCAAAAGCAATTTTCGCTTCTCTGATATTCATTTTTTCATTCTTCAAACCCAATTTCTCCCTCCGTAAATTCTCATGGTAATAGTAGAGGTCAGATAGTTTAGGCCAAGTTTTTTTAATGAGTTATCTTAAAGCCTAGGATTGTAGCACATTGTCCATTTAATTTCTATAATTTTTCTTCTCTATCATGCACTATGTTGGGATCAAGGAAACAAATTAGAGTTTTAATTGAGTATTTAAGATCTAAAATGAAGGAGAATCATGTTATAGAAATGCCATTTGCAGTGACTAAATCACCTACTGGGGTAAAAACGCCTTGAGAACTCCTTATAATTATGACTTTAGTTTTAATAGTTTGAATTATTTTATAATCCATTTGCCTTTCGTTAGATTCTTTTAATTATTTCTTTAGATAGATGAACCTGTGGATGATTTAAATTATATAAAATATTGAAATTAGATTTAGAATTATTATTAGGACTTATGGTCAAATTCAACTCCTATAATCATAATGGCAGTCTAGTAAGAAAACATGGCTCAGTGAAATTTATCTGGAGGCTAAAAAAAATAACTAATGGATTTTATAGGACTGCCAACTAACAACTAGAATCACCAACTAGTGGTCCTTTGAGCTTAGATAGTGATGACATTTTCTGCATATGTTGGTCATAATAAGTACAATAATTTTTTTTAAATAATTCTAATTATTACTGTGTTTAGTGAAAATTTTAAGTTCTCTTCATTGCCATTACTATTTAACAACAATGATTTCAGAATTATAATGAAAAAAAAATTACAATAAAAATAGAAAACAAGAAGAGAGGATTTATAATTTATCTCTCTTTTTACATAATCGTGGGTTTTTCATGTGGCTATGAGGTTGCTTTGACCCTCATTGATGACCCAATGTAGATGTGAGAGAAAAAACTGCATGGAGACAGTCAGCTTACTTGATTTCTTGAATACGCTTGGGCATGTAAAATTGGCCGAATAATCAATTTATACTCGAGAGCATATCAAATGGTTGACCATGAATCTCTCCAAAGGTGCTTTCAATAATTCCTCTTGATGTCTATTTATATGCATGAGGTGATTAAATCATGTGCATTGTAGATGAGAATGGGAATCTTACATTTCTGGTAAATGATAGGGTCAAATATTTATTTTTCTTTTAGATGGATTTTGAAATCTTTGGTTTATTGTATCTAGACCTGATCTAATCTTGAAGATTTGGTAGAATCTCTAATTTTATGCGTTTGGTTATGATTTAAGTACTCAAAATTAAGCTCAATCATGATTAGATAAGATTTGGATATCCAAATCAAAACTAAACCCGATCTCTAGCTGATTAGAGATTTTTTTATATGAATCCTATGGCTAGCTAGGCTCACACATAGAATATTTTATTATTTTTTTTACCATTCTACAGGGCCCCTTCCAAAGTTTTCGAAATCTTGTTGTCAGTTTATAATAAGTTTTGAAATACTTTAGATTTCTGTGTCTTGATTTTGTCATGTTTTGTACCATTCAATTGCCAATATGTTGTTTATCAATCGAATCATCAATGGTCACCAAAGGTGATTATAACATAGTAATCTTGGGTGTTCTTCTTGGTATTGTACTTTGAGGGCATCCATTAGTCAATCTTCTTTATAGATATGCGCCATCATGTTGTAAATTCTATGAAAGAAATTCGGCAGCATGTTCTGAAATAGACTAAGGCTTAAATAAAGGTTCTAGAGAAGCTTTGATCTTCTCCAGGAGCAGGTGAAGGAGGCAGAAGGGCTGTGAAATCAAAGGACTGGAAGGTGCTCAGACTGGATGGTACCATGAGCTGGAGAGGGCTGAGCTTGAGATGGAAGTAACTCAAAGTAATGTAACTAGAACTCAAGACACCATTGTCGCTGCACTAGCGGTTCTTCAAGGTAGGAGTTGAAACTTGCTAAGATTCTAAAACATTGCAAGGACTTGATACATCGTCTGACTCAAATTCAGTAGGAGATAACTGTGAAGAGTAAGACTCCGAAAGACCCTCGCACCCAAGCTGCCCAGCAAATGACCGTCAATGAGAAAGAGCTACATTGTCGTGAAATGATTATTGCTGAAGAAGTTAACCAATGTAATTTGAAGGCAATTGAAGGTCTTGGAAGAGCTAAAACCCCTTGTAACTTTTTCTTTGTTTTGGTCTTCACAGCTCTCTTTTTGTTTCACAATGGATAACAAAATTTGCACATCGTTTTTCCTTAACTCCTGTAAACATGAATAAAGAAATATTCCAATTGCTTTAAATTTATGCATCATTCTAAGCTTCTGTATGACGTGTAATTGTGGTAATGGAATTGGTGAAAGCGATGATAACTGGATGGTTTTGAGAAAAATGATAGTGTTGTGATTGAAGTGAGTAGGCAATATATGAGCGGACTTGAGAAGAATGGATGATTGGTGAATGTAATTCAAGAAGATGGACTTGCTAGGGGCATGGGGATTTCCTAGCGAGCTGAGTGTTTTGATTATGATAGATATGGTGACCAGGCCATAGGCAGAGGCATATTATTGCACATGCCAAGATGATTAAATCGAGATTGAGGGCCGACTTGTCTAGATAACAGATAGAGCTAGTAGGCAGAGGTACATTGTCGCACATACCAAGATGATCTAGTTGGAATCATGGGGTGACTCACTAGGATAATAGGTAGAAGTAGTAGACAGAGGTGCATTGTAGCACATACAAAGATGATTAAATAAGGATCATGAGTAACTCACCTAGATAACAGATAGAGCCAGTAAGTAGAGGCACAATGTTGCACACACCAAGATGCCAGTTAGGATCATGGAGTGACTCATCTAGATGACAGATAGAGCCGAAGGTAGAGGCGCATTGTTGCACATACCATGGTGATCAGGTTAGGATCATAGGGTGACTCGTCTTGATGATAGATAGAGTCAGTTAGCAGAGGGGCATTGTTGCACATACTAAGATGATCATATTAGGATCATAGATTGACTCATCTGGATAACATTTAGAGTCAGTAGGTATAGGCATATTGTCACACATACTAAGATGATCGGGTTAGGATCATGGGGTGATACACTTGGATGATAGATAGAGGCGGTAGGTAGTGGCATATCATCGCACGTACCAAGATAATCGGTTAAGATGATGGGGTGACTTACCTAGATGAGAGACAGAGCCAAGAGGCAAAGGCAGAGGCAAAATGTCGCACATACAAAGATGATCAGATTAGAATCATGAGATGACTCGCCTGGATGATAAATCAAGCTAATGATTGGGTTAGGATCATAAAAGAGATTGTTTGTTGTAGAGTGTGAGATGATTCAGATCTCGTATTTAGATTTAAGAGTTTAATATGACAGGTATGTATGAGTGACCATATAAAGTGATATGGGTGAGATGGTGAAATCTTGTTGTCAGAGCTAAAAGCTTAACATGACAGGTTTGTAGTAAGCGATTATATGAAGTGATATGAGTGAGATGGTTCAAATCTCACTGTCAGAGCTAGGAACTTAACATGACAGGTCACGAGATTTTTAGCAAATCCTTAGTTATCAATGTATTCGGTGTGCCTTTACTAATCTCTGTTTGCATTGGGCTAGCCATACTATTTTCCTTAGCATGAGTTATCAAGAATTTTGTTTGGGCTTCCATACTAAATGTTTCTACTTTCCTTTCTTTTGGGGCTTTGAGCTATTGATGCTCACACTTTTACCCCTAATATGATAGGATAGACGAAGATTTTAGTCTCCTCTTTCCTTACCTCAAAGGCATTGCGCTATTCTCTCATAGTTCCTTATCATGGTAGGTTGACGAAGATTTTGTTTGGCCTTACATACCAAAAGTTTTCTCTTCCTTTTGCCTTTGGGGCTTTGGCTATTGATTTCATATCTTACTCTCAGAATGAAATGGTTGGCAAGGATTTTGATTTCCTATTCTCTTTGCCTTGTCGGCATCAAACAGTTAATGCTTTTTCCTCAATATGATGAGTTGTTGAGAATTTGATTTTCTCTCCTCTTTGCCTTTATAACTATAGCTTGTTCATGTCTTTTACCTCAGCATGATGGGTTATTGAGGATTTGGTTTCCTCTCACCTTTGATTTATTGGAATTGGGTAGTTCATATTTTATTTCCTAATATGATAGGTTGGCAAGAAACGTGTTCTCTTCCCATTGCTTTGGCGGTATTGAGTAATTCATACTTTTTACCTTAGCATGATAGGTTAGCGAGAAAATTTTTCTCTTCCGATTGCCTTGGCAGCATTGGGCAGTTCATTTTGTTACCTCAACATGATAAGTTGTGGAGAGTTTTGTTTAGGCTTACAGGCCAAACGTTTCCTTTTCCCATTGCCTTTGGGCTTTGGCTGTTTATGTTTACACTCTTACTCCTAGTATGCTAGGATTGGCGAGGATTTCAATTTCTCTCCCTTTGGCCATTATGGCCTTTGTGTGAAGTTGTACTAGTATATATAGGAATTTGCCTTTGATAGGTAGTATCATTCTGTACCGTCTTGATTGATTAGATGATAAGCTCCATTCAAGTAGATCGTCTCTACTACGAAGGGTTCTTCCTATTTGGGTTTGAATTTACCCTTGGTATTGTGGGTCATGATCATTGGTCTTTTAACAAGTAAGACCAAATCTCCTTATTTAAAAGTCTTTTGTTTAACTTATTTGTTGAATGCCCTCGAAATGTGTGCTTGATATAATTTTGATTTGTAGTTGTGCTTTCAATCGTTTCTCGTTCAATATTTCTAATTTTTGAAATCGTTGAAAGTGCATTTCTTTAGTCCTCATTCTTGTAGCTAGCATGACCTGCAAAAACAAGATCTAAATCTTTGGCAATAAAACGGCTTCGTAGCCATACACCAAGGAAAACGACGTGGTTTTTGTTGGAATCCGTATCATGGTTTGGTAAACCCATAAGCATTCTCCTAACGTTTCATCCTAGTATGTTCACTTAAAGAGATAAATTTTGGGAGAAGTTCCACAATGTCATGTTGAAAGTTTTGGCCAGACCATTACTTCAAATTGTAGGGTGATGAGTCAACATCTAGAGTCTTAAACTTGTTTGCAGAATTGTGAAGCCTGACTCGCAAATTGGGGCTCATTATCATGGATAATCCGGTAAGGTACGCCTAAGCAATAGATCACATGATACATGACAAATTTAACTTCATCCGTAGCACATTTAGAGATGTAATCGGTTATCGCCAATATGAACCAATATCCTTTGGACAAAAATGGAGTAATTAGCCCAATAATACCAATTCCCCAATTTTCAAAGGGCTACTTTGTAGTAGAAGTATGTGGTCTCAAAGTTTTCTTATGCGGCCAATAATCATTTTGGCCAAAAGTAGCCAAGTTTTCTTATGTGTTCTTAAGGTCTTAGCTCTGGCTAGTGGGCCCTGTAAGTCCCGCCTTCAAGCACTTCTTGAGCTTCCCTCTTTTAAAGGCATTGAAATAGGATACTATCATGTAATTTGCAGTCAGAGTTTGTAACACTACATCATGGAGAGTTTAGCTGCCTTCTTCTTTGCTGAGGTCGCTTCTGTTGGATCTTTCACAAGTTCCAGGGCTCAAAACTTAATCCAACCTGGTGCACCTCATTAGCCTCCAATACTACTTTGGGCAAAGAAGATTAATGCTCCCGATAGTGATACATTACTGCGAGTGACACAAAGGCATCTGCATGTTTGTTCTCATGTCGCACATATGGTCAATGTGAAATTTCTCACATCTGTTGGCCAATTTGATTACCATTTGATGATGGGGTATGTGAACTTTATGTTTAACTTCATAGTCTCTTGTTATTTGGTTGACAATGATCTTTGAATTGCCATACGCCTTGAGACATTTCACCCTTAGCTATTGAGCTATTAGGAGGCCGATTATGAGCACATCGTGTTGTGCTATGTTATTTGTACATGGCTCCGTAAATGAGTACTCCCGAAGGATTCACATATTTGTGGGGAGATATAAGCACTGTCCCCACTCCTATCATAGCTCTTCTTGCTACACAATCTAAGTATAATCGCCAAGCTTGCTCTTCAACAAACTCTGTCTCTCAAGAAATAGGAGTTTTAATGTATTCCAACCTCTCATGAGAAATAGGAGTTGTAATATATTTCCACTCCCTATTGGTCCTTAGTTGTCAAAATAAGAATGAGAGTGGCACTCTAGCTGGGTGCATGCCATTACGTGAAATACCTAGAGATAAGGTTAGAGGACAAAATTAGCAAAATGCACTTAGGCATATATAATCTCATTCTCTCAAAAGAGAATTTTTACCAAGAAGTAAACAAAGCACTTCTTTTCTCTAACACTTGGTTCTTCGGTTTGAGTGAAAAAGAAAGGAAAAAGGGGGAAAAGAGATTCAAAAAGATTAAAGGAAATTTGAGGAAAGTAACACTTACCATTCTCTGATACTTTCCTCGAAATTTTCATTTAAATTGTATTGTGTGTACATAATTGCTTTTATGAATACTTTTGGATCATGTTTTGATCTATCGTATTTTAGATACTTTGACTAGGTTTTGAGAATTATTAATCAATATTGATAATTGAAGAATACAGTCTTCATGCATTGAAACCACATTGTTCACAAATTGATTTATAAGGATTTATGTACTATCAATATTTAAAGTGTTAACCAAACTCTAATATTAAAATGGAAGAATACATACATAAAGTAAAACACGGACCTCTAAAGGTGGCATTTAATCATAATAAGTTAAGAGATCGAGCATCTCTTTGGATACAATGAAATGCGAACTCCTGAAGGTTGCATTTTGGTCACATAACAACAAGAGGTTAAATATCTCCCTAAATAAAAAAAAAATACGAACCATAGAAGCCTTAGAAATGGCTAAAGGTCATGTTTGGCCTTAACAGAATCCAAAGTTTAACTGTCTTCCTAGAAAAGGTAAAATGTGAATCTCTGATAGTCACACTTAGCCATAGTAGAACCAAGAAGTTGGTCATCTCCCTAAATACACTAAAAATGTTGGCCTCTGAAGGTCGCGTTAAATTAAAAACACAAATTTTCGTCATATAGAGAAAACAACGGATAACCTCTTAGGGTTGTATTTTGTGTTTAGAACCTTGAGAATACAAGGTTACTCTTTTTCATAACTAGATGCATAAGCAAGAGTCGTTGCCAAAGGGGCAAACAAGGGTCTTTGTCTAGATAAAATCCCCATGAACTAACAATTTCGCATTTAAGAAATCCGTGGAGACCTTATAAGGTTATTTTTTGAGAAAAATGCGGATCTTACCATGCTTCAAACATAAGGTCGCGTTTTGGGCAAATATGGACCTAGCCACATAGGATCGCATTGGACCCCACAAGACCTTATAATTTAAAACTTACCTAATTTAAATTAAAAGATATTTCTAGTTACAAAAGAGGTGTCTCTTTGAGTGGAAATGTGGATCAAGCTCTGTTCAAATTTAGGGTCGCGTTTGAGCACTGAAGACTTCTAAAACTAAATTTACCCCATCTAAGTGGAAACACGGATCAACCTTCACAAAGAAATCCGCGTTTGTCTTCTAAGCTCTTGATTAGAGCTGAATATTACTAAATACGAATTCTAGAGGGCCGCATTTTCATCCTAGAGTCTTAAAGGATAGCTATTATCCTTATTAGCATCCAAACGTGGGTCTGGTCATGCCACGCTAGCTGTAGAAGCTAAAAATGTAGATCTAATGTCATGTCAGCAGCAAGGAGCTTAAACACAAGCCTTAGCTTATTTAAAATTATGTCATTTCTTTCTACCTAATGTTATAGTCAAACAAAAGAAGTTATTGTTTGACAAGTCATGATATTTCTCAATGATATTTCATGATAACATGACAAATAATAAACAATGATGATATATGAAGACATGATCTTTTATGAGAACATGATGATAAGGTTCGTATATCTTAATTACATGGAGTGAATTATCTTTGAGATACGTGTGTACATGATTCTAAATAATGTTCCTAAATTCCTATTTCTTGCATAAGAGACATGTATACAGTCTGACTTATTTAGCCATGTATTTCCATTGATTCATGTATATTATGTATCACTAATGTGGGGATTGGAAAAACTACAGGATGTATAAGAACCATATTATATAAGGATCTTCTTGGCCGACTTTTTAATTAAGGTTCTGAAAATTTATATTTCAATAGCACTGTGTGGTTTTGGGCCATAATTTGATAAATGAGTCACTATAAGGGTGATATCCGTTAGTGTTTCACAGTACGAGATTTAACTTACAGCACCTAGCGGTGCATTGTGATTCTGCACCATGAGTTTGGGCCATGTTTCGGGTATGCACGGATACTTGTATAATACAAAAAATTGCACACCATCTTATCCATTATTGAGTTTCAATATCAATCCTAGCATTGACCTCGACTTGTTACAATTTACCTGATTACTTGTAAATGATTTACATAGTTCTTGTTACTTATTGTTTATTGTTCATGTAACATGACCGACACCTATAGAAATGATTCACATACTCTTTATCAATAGTTTTATGATAGTACATATATTCTTTCTCTTATGTTGCTAAATTTAATCCCTTAGGTGTTGAGTCTAGATTACGAAGGCGAAGAAGGAGAAATAGTTTCAACGGATGACTAGTATTCCATCGAACAGACCAAGCAGCAGTGATCAATAAAGTAACTTCTGAAGAACATTGTGCACCTTGCTTATATTTTCTTCTGCCTGGGCACTGCCTTACTCTTCTGTATTTTGATTCATTTGTGTTAATATTTAGAGTAGTTTTCCATTTTATGTAATCAACTCATTACATGAAATAATTCTTTTAGACATGTATTTATCAAATTTAGATGTGGTAGTAGTTATGGTAATTTTAAGATCTTGAGACTATTGGATTGTACAGTGATAATTAAATAGCATCTTCTGTTTGGGAAATAGCTGAAAATGGGATTGTTATAGGGTGGTTTTAAAGTCTAGATTTAGGTGGAAGGTCATATGACTACTATTATATAAGAACATATTTGTGATACACTTTTCATACTTGTTCCTTATTCTTTAATATCCATCTGATCTAGTATCGTGCATATTCTATTGATTCCTATTTGTTTAAAATATCTATATTGAAACTCCTTTTATTGACTCCTATTTGGTTTGTCACAAAATAATGACAACCCAATTTTGGTAGTGCGAGTCTAAGTCCAATGGATGAGACCTCTGAGCTTAGGAATCTAGTAAAGTGTAGTATAGACACAACAAACTACAACAATGTTATTAAAAAGAATGTTGCAGTCCAAGGAATCAGAAAGAAGTTAAATGGTATCAGATTTCCGGTGGCTGCAACTATCAGTACTTTTTGGGGCGGATGGGCCACTAAAAGCTAAACAATGGATTGTGGATATAGACAACCTTTTGAAAGCGGCAAGAATTCCAAGGGAAAATCAAGAGGAGGTGGTGTGTATTCAATTTACTATTGTGACCAGAACATGGTGGCTTGCCGAAGAAGTGAGACACCAGGAACCCCTAACCTGGGAAAGGTTTGTGGAAGCATTTCTTGCCAGATTTTTCTGTGCATCAGTAAAATGAGAAATAAGAAGGAAATTTCTGGAGCTGTGAAAAGGAGATCAGACTGTAGATGCCTATGCTGCAGAATTTGTAAGACTCAGTCATTTTTCCCCGACCCTAGTAGCTAATAAGCAGGAAGGGGCGCACTTGTTCCAGCAACGACTAAGACATCATCTAAAAGAGCACTTAGTAGGTCATAACTACAAGATTTACTTAGAAGCATTTGAAGTGGCATATCGTTTATAAAAAGTATTCAAGGCAAGTAGATTGGTGGCATTTAAAAGATTGTTTGGAAAAAGTAAGCCCATTAGTTAGGAGGTTTGATGGTTTGCTAACAAAGAAATTGACGATGCCAAATCGAAATTCAATAGTATGTAAACATTGTCACATATTAGAACATACCATGAAAAAGTGTAAAAGGGCCAGATGTGAAATATCTACTACAAATGTACAGTGTCAGTTGTAGCACTAACAGGTCGTTACCACATAGATTTAGAGTGTTTTGTAATCTTACTATTTATATTATCTTGGCGAGCTAACTATGAGTCTAGATTGATGATTTGTAATTCAAATTAGCTCAGGATATGGAATCCACTACTTCACAACCAAATATTATCTATTCATCTTTCTCTTTAATAAAAATCTGATCTTTTAGTTTAATTCCTACTTAAAGTATCCTAAGCATTGACATCAAGTAGTGTGCAAGTATAAGCCATCAAAGAACTTGCTTTTTATAAAGTTAAACTAAATCGTTAGATAAATTTAACAAAACAAATAAAATTCAACAACTCCAAATCCTAACTAAGCATAGGCTATCAAAATATTTAAATTAAGCATAACCTATCAAAGTTCTAATCTACGAGTTTTTGTATTTTTATTGTTTCATAGAAAAATCCTATCTTTTTTATTTTTATTTTAGAAAGAATACAAATAGATTAATATGAGGTTGATCACTAGTTTCATCTATAACCTAGAATTAAACTAATTAGCTACTCATACTCCTAATTAAAAAGATCCTATTCTTCCTAGAAAGTGATTAAAGTTTTACACTATAAAGCAAGATAAATTTATTTAGAAAGTAATTAGAACAAGATTACCTAAGAAATAATGAGCAGAAAAGGGTACCTCTGGAGTCGGTATGGCGGCCTTCACCCCTTCAGCAAACCCTAATTTTATTCAATAAAATTTGAGTACAATATTACATCATAAAAAATGCTAGATTATAAGGATACGACTAATATATAGGCTTTGGAGAATCAAACTCTAATTTGAGTACAAGTAAGAAATTACAAAATTACATCGAAACTCCCGTAGAAAATACACCCAAAGTGGGCCCCATAGAGTAGCCAATTGGCGGCAAATGCTGCCAAATAGTGGAAAAAATATAGTATCTTGGCCACAATTTTCTTCTGCATTCATTTCTAGTCCTTTTCCTTTGATCAGAATGACTGTATTGAATTTTGACTCACTGCAGCATCATGGTCTTGTAGGTTTACTCACTTTTAACTCCTCTTTGGGCTCAATTATCTAATCTTGCTATGAGTTTATACCATCTCCTTATAGGAATAGGTTTACTTGAAAACACACTAAAAAAACTCGAGTAGTATTATTTAAATACAAAAATAGATAATATGTAGGCTATAAATATGCAATATATGGTACTCATTACGGGCTAAGGGTTGTGTTTGATATACAAATCCACCAGTCACTGAATAAGTGATTGTCCAAAGGTTCAACAATCGGCAGCATCCAAGGTTCCATTCCAGCCAACCGCCAGGCCAGTTGCAACATCAGCCGAGAGAATTTTAGGATCGGACTAAAAAAGACCTCGGAGACCCAACAACAAGCTTATACCAGAGCCCAAGGAAGAATAAGATGGAGGCAAGGGCAAGTTAGGTTGATGAATGCTGAGGAAGTTTAAACAACTGGGGGGTCGGAGCAGGTATGTTCTAATTGGTAATACACTGACAACTATCTTATTCGATCCGAAGCTTTGCACTATTTTATCGCTAGCATATTTGTATCCCGCAATTCTATTAATTTTGCTATCTTACTTGCAGGGTAGGACATTAAGATTGGGAATGGTAGTATCGTGTCTAATAAGGTGCGTAGACTATGTTTCTTAGTGATTAATGGTAAAGAATTTTATGCCAACTTACTAGTTATTGGTAGAGGAGGATATGATGCTATCTTAGGCATGCATTGGTTGAGCACTTTCCATATGGTGATAGACTATAGAGAAAGAGAGTAATATTTTAGATTCCTAATTGTCTAGAGTTTAAATTTATTAGTGTAAGCTAATATCTAAAACCAGCTGAATCTAAAGTAATCTTAAAGGGAGGAGTTTTATAGGCTATGGAAAGAGGAGAAAGAATGATCCCAGTATCAGAATTTTTAGATATTTTTTTGAAGAGATATCTGGATTACCACTAGTAAGAGTAGTAGAATTCACTATTGATATTATTTCTTAAGCTGAACTAGTTTGTAAGTCACGTTATCAAAGGGAAATGCGGAATTAGAAGAAGTCAATAACAGGTAGATGATCTATTAAAGTTGGGTTTTGTGAGGCCTAACGTTTTCCTTTGGGAAGCTCTAGTGTTATTGGCATGAAAGAAAGATATGAGTTAAAGATTAAGCTTTGAATGTAGTAACAATCAAGAGCAAATATCCATTGCTGAGGATAACTGATTTATTTGATCAATTGGAGAGCAAATGTATTCTCTGTGATAGATATTCATTTATGATTCCATCAAGTAAGAGTCCGAACAGAACATATTTCAAAAACTGCATTTAAAACTAGGCATGGCCATTATGAATATTTGGTGATACTATTTGCAATAAGTAATACTCCTGTGAAATTTATGAATTTTATGAACCATGTTTTTGCTCAGTATTTAGACAACTTTGCAGTGGTGTTTATTGATGATATATTGATCTACTCTCTGAATAGAGAAAAACATGTTAAATATTTGAGGATATTTTTATAGACTCTAAGAGAACAAAAATTATATAAAAAACTAAGCAAATGTAAATTTTGATTGAATAAGCTTACTTTTTTATGTCACATAATTTCTGGAGATGGTGTTTCTGCTTACCCTAAGAAGATAGAAGCTGTGATGGATTGGTCTGCACCAAAATCAGTGTAAGAGTTTTCTGGAAATAGCTGGATATTATAGGAACTTGGTATAAGATTTTGCAAAAGCCGCATCTCCCCTAACTAAATTGACTAGAAAGGGAATGGAATATGTCTGGACAGAGGAATAGAGTAAGACATTTGAAGAATTAAAACGGAGACTAACAATAGCACTAGTGCTAGCGATTCCAAATAACAATGGAGGAATGAAAGTTTATGGTGATGCTTCAAAATAAGGGTTGGCATATGTGTTGACACAGAATGGAAGGGTGATTAAGTTTGCATTAAGGTAGTTGAGACCTCATGAAAGAAATTATCGGACAATGACTTTGAATTAGTAGCAGTGATTCATACTTTGAAGATTTGGAGAAATTACCTACTAGGAAACAAGGTAGATGTATGCAATGATCACAAAAGTTTGAAATATATTTTCATCTAGAAAGAACTAAATATGAGACAGAGATGATGGTTGGAGTTTGAAATATATTTTCACCCAAAAAGAACTAAATATGAGACAACAATGATGGTTGGAGTTAGTAGCAGATTATAATATGGAAATTAAGTATCATCCATGAAGGATTAATGTGGTGATAGATGCTCTGAGTAGGAAGACTGCAATGGATATATTAACTCAACAAAAGGAGCTATTAATGGAAATGCAAAGAATGAAACTGGGAATAATTTTACCAAAATGACAGCACAACCTATGGAAATATGATTACAGTCCCTATCGATAGAGCAGATCAAGCAAGCTCAAGTCAGGGATGAAAACTTCTAGAGGTTAAAGAACAAAATAGAAGTGGGTAAGAGACCAGAAATGAAAATGTACTCAGATGAAACTATTCGATTCAAGGAAAGGTTGTGGACGCCCAACAGAAAGATAAGATATAGAGTTTTTGAAGAGGCTCATAAATCAATATATTCTCTTCATCCCAAAAGTAATAAGATGTATATGGATATGAAAAAATATTTTTGGTGGCCAGGAATGAAAAAAGAAATTGCTAGATTTATATCTAGATGTTCCACTTGCCAGCAAGTGAAGGCTGAATACCAGAGAATGGCGGGGCTAGTCTAACCACTGGCAATATCCGAATAGAAGTGGAAACAAACATAGATGGATTTCATTACAGGCTTACCAGGGGTGCCAGTGGTAATAATACAATTTGGATAATTTTAGATCTATTGATTAAGTTGGCTCATTTCACTTCCTTTAGAATTGGTCAGTCAACAGAAATATTAGCAAAAAGATTCATGCAGGAGGTGGTGAAGTTACATGGAGTTCCAATCTGAATTATATTAGATAGAGATACATGATTCAGATTGCATTTTTAGAAGAGACTGATGGATAGTCTGAGAGCACATATGGATCTATTTTTGGATTACTATCCATAAATAGATAGTCAATCAGAAAGACTATTCAAGTACTTGAAGACATATTTAGAGCATATGCGCTGGATTTTGTGGATCTTGGGAAGATCATTTATATATGATAGAATTTTCTTATCATAATAGTTATTAGGAGAGTATCAAAATGGTGTCATTCGAAGCTTTATATGGTCGAAAGTGTAGTTCTCCTTTGTATTGAAACAAGATTAGTGAACGAGGCATTTTGGGACTAGAGTTGATTACTCGAGCAACATAACAAGTAAAAGTCATTAGAAAACATATGAAAGTGGCCCAAGACAGACAAAAGAAAGAGGAAAATCAATGCAAAAAATCATTAGAGTTTGAAGTAGGAGATAAGATGTTTATCAGTATCACCGATGAAAGGTGTGATAAGATTCGACAAGAAAGGAAAACTCAGTTCAAGATATAATAGGCTATTTGAGATCATGAAAAAGATTCGGCAAGAAAGGAATATTATTGATAGATAATCATTGCCACCCATGATGGAAACTGTTCATGATGTGTTTCATATATCACAATAGAGGATGTGAAGAACATAAAATAGTAGATCTGTCTGAGCTGGATTTGAGATCGGACCTCAAATACGAGAAGCAACCTATAGTGATCATTGGCCGATGAGAGAAAATCTTGAAGACAAAGTGACATAGTTGGTCCTTATTTCGTGAGATGGACAATCGCCAAGAGATTCTATTTGGGAGCTTAAAAGGGACATCAGAACTGTTGGCAAAATTTTTGAGAAAGAAAGAAAAGAAAGAATTTGGGCTAACACATGGATCATCTGCCATAAGAGAGATCCGCGTCTCGGAAAGGCTAAAACATGACCCACAGAGTCGCGTTTTATCTTTTAAAATAGTCGAAATGCGGATCTTCATCCAGAGAGATCCATGAATTAGGCTGATAAAGGTGGGCCACACAAGGTTGCACTTTAAAAAAATGATCCGTGCAGACTCTTAAAGTAGCATTTCTGTGACTCAAATACAAGATTGCATTATGGCCCAAAAAGGCTCATAAAACCTAAAATGAGAGTCCAGTTTAAAAAAACTAAAGTGTGAATCATCAATTGAAGAGAGATCCACAAATTTAATTAACTTCTTAGCTCATGATTAGAGCTAAACATAATTAACACAAACTCCAGAGGGTCACATTTTCATCCTAAACTTTTAAATGATAAAATTTATCCTCATTTACTCACGAACGTAGGTCTCATCAAGTAAGATATATTATTGAGAGCTCAAACACGAATCATCTACTATAGAGAGATCCGCGACTAACTTTTTCTGAGCTCATAATTGGAGTTAAGTACAACTAATATATGAATTTAATCCAGGGGGTTGAGATTGTTCTTAAAGCTTTAAATAGTAAAAATCATCTTCAAAGACACTCAAATGAGGGTCTTAGCATGTCACACGAACCACCAGAAGCTAAAATATGGATCTAAAGACTGAGATTCATATTTCAGTTACAAATCCAGAGGATTAAAGACGTCGGCTACAAATCCTTAAGATTTAATACAAATCTTGAAGATTTAATAAAAATCCAATTGGTTAAAAATAGAGAATTAATTCTCAATCAAGGAGGTCATTAATTCGACTGTTACACCTATTCGAAGGCTCACCCCTTTTTTTCTTTTTTTATTTATTTATAAGACTATTGCCCTAAATTCCAAGTTCACTCCTTTTTTTGTTTAGAGAGAAAAAACTACTCCATCATTATCATCTTTGTTTTTAACCTACTAAACTATTGTGAAGTGAGAACTTGATGTATACTTATCTCAAAATTAGCATTAGCATTTTTCAAATTTTTAATCTTTTTCATAAAATTCTTAGTGTATCATCCAATCTACTCTCCTATCAAATTTTAAATCAAAATTTATTCTTTTATTTGTAATTAGGTTGATTTATTGATGAAAATTTATAATAATTTTTTAGTTAGTTAACCTAAAAACTAGCCAAAGTGTAAAATCAAGAAACCCAAAAAAACCTAAAAATAAAATAAACATCCTAGAAAAATACAAAAGAAAGTAAATAAAATAAAAACTCCTAATCCACTCCCCCACCTAAACTTGTGTATGCCCTCATACACAAATTATTGGTGTCGTCCTCTTTACCTCCTACTTGATTCTCCATGTGCACGACGTGCACATATAGTAGAAGTCTCTCCACGGTCAATTTGTTTCAATTGATGCCAAATTTTTCCAAGACCATACCAGACAACATTGATTTGCTCAGTGGGATCTGCTGGCAAGCCTTGGTCAAAAAAGGCGTCATCCTCCTCCTCTTGTGTTAGCTCAGTAGAATATATATTTTCATCAACCGTGTTTCTGTTTCAATCCTCTAGAATAGCGGCGTGATATATCACTGATATGTACTCTACGGCTGTGGACACACGTGAGGGTTCATATGCATCAAACTCTGTACCAGACATAAATCTACAACACAATTGTGTAATCAGACACGACAGAGGCAAACTAGTCCTCGACCACATCTTAACATCTATAATGGTATCGACTAATTGTATGCACATACATAAATGAGTGTCCTGACGCATGATGCAATCAACAATGTGTAATGTGGGTGCGTAAAATGATGACATATGTGTAATCCCCATTAAATTAGTGGTGATCCAGTAGCAAGTTGCATATACATTGTGATAAAGTGTCTTACTGCTGATCCTCTATCACATGTCACTTTGCAATTAGGATCCATCTGTGTAAGATATATTCCTCAATCACGTCTGGAGTTTGATTCCCAGGAAGGAGGATACCGGTGGATGCAGAGATGGACGCTGCGTGCGCTTCGTAGATTTCTCCATGCCAGTGGAGTTTTGGTTTTGAGATTCTCCAAAATATTGAATTTTGCAAAATTTGTATAAAACTCCACAACTAACTCTATAATGTAGAATGAATTAGGTATGTATACTAAGTAAATTATATCGCAAAGTTTCTATGGTGGATAAAAAATATACTGAAAATACAGCAAAAATCATACCGAAATATTTTTCACAAGCAAACCATGCCATTAGATTATACTAGAGATCACACAGAATTATTTTGATTTAACAGTAAATAGATAGTCCAGAAAGCTCACCTCCCCTGAAGTTTCAGGGGAAAAATCCACAAAATTGCTGCTGTTTGGCAGCTCTGGCCGCTGAATGGTGGCAGAATGACAGAAATTTGGACTTGACCACTTGGAGGAAACTAAGGGTGAGATCTACTCTCTGATCATCTTTGGTTTGAGCAAAAATGGAGAAATCCCTACCGATCTGAAAGGAGCACGAAGAGAATCAATGGAAAGAAGAGGGCAGCTAGGGTTTGGGTTTGTGCCTGGTTGTTTATTTATAGAGATGCATATTTTAACTAGCCCCTTCATTCCCTTATATATTACTTGGCAACCCTCAACTGCTATTGTGCCCTGTATTATGTTAGTAATACACAATATACAAAATATACATTTTAATATACAAATGAATACATATCTCTATTCATAAATTGGGATATGAAGTATCACGACCTCTGCATTATCACTCGCTCGAGTCTCTAAAAACAGTTTTAATTTCTGACCATTCACTTTAAATAAATCACCATTTTTAGGGTTCATGATATCGATTGCACCGTGATGGTGCACTGCTTATACCATGAATGGTCCATTCCATCTTGATCTGAATTTTCTAGGGAATAAATGTAGTCTCGAATTATATAAGAGAACTTTTTGCCCTGGTGTAAATGACTTGCGAATAATTGCATTGTCATGAAACACTTTAATCTTATCTTTATAAATCTTAGCGTTCTCATATGCAACCCTTCTAATCTCATAATTAAGTTGAAGCCTCCACTACTTGCCGGCTTTTTCAAGTTCGAAGTTGAGGAGCTTAGTGGCCCAAAAAGTCTTATGCTCAAGCTCTACCGGTAAATGATACCCTTTTCCAAATATCAACCGATAGGGAGATATGTTTAGATTGGTTTTATAAGCGGTACGGTAAGCCCATAATGTATCCGCTAGTTTACATGACCAATCTTTTCAGTTGTGTTGCACCGTCTTTTTAAAAATAAGTTTGATTTGGCGATTAGAAACTTCCACTTGCCAACTAGTTTGTGGATGATACAATGTAGCTAACTTGTGGGTAATAAAATATTTCCGCATGAGCGCCTCAAATGACCGGTTAGTAAAATAAATACCGTTATTGCTAATGATAGCTCTAGGAATGCCAAATCGAAAAAGAAATTCTCATTTAAGAACTTGACAATAACTTTGTTGTCATTCGATTTTGCGGTAATTGCCTCTACCCATTTGGAAACATAATCAATAGCAACCAATATGTATTGGTTTCCAAATGAGTTAGGTAATGGTCCCATAAAATCTATATCCAATACATCGAATATTTCGGCCTCAAGGATGGAGGAATCATATTGCGCCGTGAAATTTTGCCTACGAATTGACATTGCGTGCAAGTTTTGTAATATTCCACAGTATCTTTAAAAATAGTTGGCCAATAAAAGCCACTCTGCAACACCTTTACAGTCGTTTTCCTAGGACCAAAGTATCCTCCACAAGAAAGATCATGACAAAAGGAGAGGACACTTTGCATTGTCATGTATGCATTGACATATGATCCGGTTTGGACAATATTTGAAAAGATATGGTTCATCCCAATAAAATAATTTTACTTGGGATAATAATTTATATTGGTCTTGCTTGGACCAATGGGATGGAATCTCCTTGATCACAAGATAATTCACAATGTTGGCAAAGCATGGTTCACGCGTTAATGTAAGCAATTTCTCATTAGGAAATGATTCATTTATGGGGTAAGAATTAGTTGGAGCATTGGGTAGGCGAGACAAGTGACTAGCTACTAAATAATCAGTACCTTTCTTGTCTAATATCTCAAGATCAAACTCTTGTAACCATAGGATCCATCGAACGAGCCTTGCTTTTGCATATTGCTTAGTCAACAAATATTTCAAAACAGCATGATCAATGTACACTATAATCCGTTATAGGAATGAAACTTTTCAAGTGCAAAGACGATTGCCATAAACTCTTTCTCCATGGTGGAGTAGTTCAACTGGGTATCATTAAGTATCTTACTTGCATAGTAACTCATATGTGGCTACTTATTAATACATTGTCCAAGGATAGTACCGATGGCACGGTCAGATGCGTCAAACATAACCTCAAAGGGCAGACTCCAGTCTGGCGCATGAGTGATAAGAGTGGTGGTGAGTACCTTCTTGAGCTACTCAAAAGCTTTGAGATAATTAGGTGTGAAATCAAATGGCACGTCCTTGGCCAGTAGATATGTCAAAGGCTTAACAATTTTGCTAAAGTCTTTGATAAATCTTCTATAGAACCCAGCATGACCAAGCAAGAAACGTATATCTTTCACTGATCATAGAGGTAAAAGATTCATGATGAGGTCCACCTTGGCTTTGTCAACCTCGATACCATCTTTTGAGATAACATGCCCTAGCACTATGCCATTTTTGACCATGAAATGGTATTTTTTCTATTTGAGTGTCAAATGTTTCTCATGACAACGCATGAGAACTAACTCTAAATGATACAGACACTCTTGGAAAAAATCTCCAAAGATAGAGAAATCATCTATAAAGATTTTAAGAAATCGTTCAACCATGTCGGAGAAAATACTCACCATGCACCTTTGGAATATGGCAGGTGCATTACATAACCTAAAGGGCATGCGTCTGTATGCAAAGGTGCCAAATGGACATGTGAATGTGGTCTTTTTTTGATCCTCCAGGGTGATGGAAATTTGGTTGTAGCCAAAATATCCATCTAAGAAATAATAGATCTCATGCCCGGCCAACCATTCCAGCATCTAATCAATAAAAGGTAAGGGGTAGTGGTCTTTCCTAGTTGCAGCATTCATCTTTCTATAGTTAATATAGACTCACCATCCCATCTGCAAATGCATCGGGATAAATTCATTTGCATTGTTCTTGACTATAATGATTCCGGACTTAGACGCTATTTGAACTGGGCTCACCCATACACTATTAGAGATAGGATAGATGATCCCATTGTTAAGACACTTAAGAGTATCCTTCTTCACAGCCTCTTTCATTATCAGATTCAACTTACGCTGAGGATCTTTTGTAGGTCATGTATTATCTAGTAAATGAATTCTATGCTGCACTAAAGATGGACTTATTCCCTTTATATCGGCCATACTCCAGCTTATGGCTTCTGTATGTGCTTTCAACACTGATATGAGTTCTTCCTCCTAAGTTTCAGTCAAATCTGTAGAGATAATAACTGGTAGTGTGTCGTGTTTACCCAAGAAAGTATACTTGAGATGACTCGGAAGGGTCTTCATCTCTAGCTCAGGTAGACACTCAATAGATGGTCGTAACTGAACTCGTGGTTTAGTCATCAATAGCTCAGATGGAATTTCCCATCGAGTGGAAGACACATAATTAGATTACTCATCAAGCTTATCCTAGAATAAACTCTCATCAACCAAACCATCTAACTCATCAAAGAATTCCTCCTCTTGGTGCTCACTGGACAACTCTTGGATCATATTCACTTCTAGGGGCTCGTTATGTGAATCACTCAGTTGGCTCCCTAGATTGAATATATTTAAGTTAAATGTCATATTTCCAAAGGAAAGTCTCATCGATCTACTCCAGCGATTAATAATAGCATTAGAAGTGGCCTAAAATGGACGTCCCAAAATAACTAGGATACAATACTGTGGATCCACCACAGGTTGAGTCTCGAGAACTATGAAATTGACTGGGAAAATAAACTCCCAAATGTAAATCAAAACGTTCTCAATCTCTCCTATAGGCTTCTTCACAAATTTATCGGCTAACTGTAAGGTAATCCTTCTAGGTCTCAACTCTTCCAGTCTTAACTGTTGGTATACTAAATAAGGAAGCAAGTTGACACTCGCTCCTAAATCTAGTAGAGCCCTCTTAATCACTATAGTTCGTATGGTGCAGGAGATAATAGGACTTCTAGGTTTTTTGTACTTCACGGGTACAGACTAAGAGAGAATGTTAGAGATGTTAGCACCTAGGAAGACTTTCTTTAGAACATTTGTTATTCTCTTCTTTATCCATAAATCCTTTAAGAATTTTGCATAATAAGGTACTTGTTGGATTATATCAAGAAGATGAACATTGACCTTAAATTGCTTGAATAACTCAAGAATGTTCTCAACCTAAGGAGAATTTTTCTTCAATTGATTTGGATAGGGAGCCTCCAGCTTATAAGTATGGTCGATAGGAGAATCAGATTTTGAGGAGTCAGACTCCTTTGTCGTACTAGTGGGTGGATGCTAGAATGATGATGATGAATCATGAAGTGATGATGGAATCATAGAATTAGAGAGTGTATCCTGTCGTGCATTAGGAATAGAATCATGTGGCATGTCTACAAGATTATCAACATGCTTGCCAAAGTGAAGCGTGTGAATGGCATTAACTTGGTTGGTATGCGACTCATTGGAGTTAGAGGAACTGGTATTAGGCTTTGTTAACGGTTGACTTGGGAAAATACCCCTGCCATATTTACTCATTTGATTCGCTAATTGTCCAACATGCTGCTCTAAGTTCTTAATAGCTTGAGAATTCATGAGCATATGCTGATCTGTTTTTTAAATAAAATCAGTTGACACTTTCATGAGATTTTGCATATGTGTGTCAAGGTTGGACGAGAACTTGAGAAGATTTTCAACATTCTTCTTAAGTGACTAGAGTCGCTTTTCCCGATCATTGTTTGACCTCTGTTGTAGATGTGATTGGTTGTGTGTAGGTGATCTGTTTTGGTTGTTCTAATGATTTGAAGTGTTTGGGTATTGATAAGCACCCACATCTGGTCTTGGGAACTTATCATTGGCTGGAGGCTGCATGTTAGAGTTAGGGACTCCTTGATATTGTCCTTGATCCCAAGAGACACTTGGATGGTTTCTCCAACCAGAATTGTATTTAGGAGTGTATGGATTATTCATGAGTCTTGGATATAAGGCGTTTGCCTACTTATGTGTCGGACCTATGGAATTCACTAATAGTGGACACTCCTTTATAATGTTATTTGGAGTTATGCAATTAAAGCATGTGGGACCTTTTATTTGATTTACTTGACCCACTGGTGGAGCACTAGGATTCTCCAATGTCTCAATTCACCGTATAAGGACTGCATCTTAGTTTCGGCAGCTATAGAGCTGTTGACGCTATGGATCCCACCCTTATGCACAGAAATTGATACATTGGATTTTTCAGCGGGACTCTCCCACTACATACATTTCCATGATAGGTCTTCAAGAAAGTTCCATGCTTCATCCTCATTATTCCTTATGAACTCTTCCTGACACATGGACTCAAGAAGAGTGTTGGATGTGTAATCAAGTCCTTCGTACATGATTTGACACAACCTCCACTTTTCTATCGCATGGTGGGGGGCACTGAGCTAACAATTTTTTGAGCTATTTCAAGTATTTCCAGAAGGGTTCTCCCAGCACTTGATGGAATCGATTAATTTGATTTCGAATTTTTATCGTCTTCTGCATGGGATAGTACTTCTTGAGAAATACTGTAACTAAATCATCCCAATTAGTAATTGAATTAGTAGGCATACTGTACAACCACTTCTTGGCATTATCTTTGAGAACGAATGGAATGAAGAGAGCTTAAATGCATCCTCCGACAAGTGTTGCAGTTTTATTATCATGCACGTTTCTTAAAATTCACTGATAAAGAGATATGCATACTCAGAATGAGAGCCAGTAAATTTAGGAAGCATGCTGATGTGCTGTAGTTTAAGCTCATAGTGATTACCCACTGCATGTGAGAGTTTGATGCATGATGGTAGTGATATGCACAACGAGTGACATCGATCCTGAAGGATCAGAATTGGTTGGTCTATCTTGTCTCTCATGAACAAATCTGATCTCACTAATTGACCAAATTGATCATGGGTCCAATGTAGCATGAACCAGCAACCATATATGCATGAGTTTCCTAAACTAATACAAGAAGTGAGGTGTGATGAAGATAAAACGATGGAAGAGATATGATCAAAGAAAAGATGTGATTTCTATTGTTCCTATTGTATTTTTTTCATTTTTTTACAAAACCAGAGAATCAAAACGCAGAACTGGAGAAAATATGGGGTCAGAATTCACCTGGACTGCCGTTAATTGGCGGTTCTTGCCGCTAATTAGCGGCAGACCTAGAGAGATTGTCTCTCTGATTTCTACTACGCAACTCTGAAGCTACTCTGATACCTTTTATCTTCCTGTATCTGCACTTTCTGGTCCCTGCACACTCAACATTTACTATTAACCCGTAAAACGTTAGGAACAGCAAGAAAACATCATCAATTCCCGGCAACGGCGCCAAAAACTTGATGTGAAATATCTACTGCAAGTGCACAGTGTCAGTTGTAGCACTAACAGGTCGTTCCCCCACGAAATTAGAGTGTTTTGCAATCTTACTAATTCTATTATCTTGACAAGCTAATTGTGATTCTAGATTGATGATTGATAATTCTAATTAGCCTAGGATATGAAATTCACTAGTTCACAACCAAATATTATCTATTCGTCTTCCATCTTTAATAAAAATCTGATCTTTTTAATTTAATTCCTACTTAAAATATTCTAAGTATGGACTATCAAGTGGTGTGCAAGAATAATCCATAAAAAAATTACTTTTTAAAGAGATAAACTAAATCATTAGAAAAATTCAATAAAATAAATAAAAACCAACAACTCCAAACCCTAATGTAGTACCCCAAAATTCGAGCTACCTGTATTGCTCTCTTGAGACCAGTCATACTGAATAAGTCCATCGAAATCAATTTTGGACACAGAAATAACTTTCGGTTAATATAACTTTAAATCCACAAACCCAAATGATATTCAGTCTTTGTGATTATTAATTTTATAATATTTAGGATTTTTGGAGATTTTTCTTACGAGACTGAAAAATACTTCCAAAATTTCTAATTTAATAATATTAAAATTATCCTTCTAATTACTTTGAAATTTCGTTTCATTTAATTCGGACATCAAAACAACAAACGTATAATTTTGTAGTGTTTCCCTCATCAAGCACTACGTTCTAAATAAATTTGGTAGCATTTGGAGAACGTTACAAGGAATCGAAATTATTAAATTATTAATAAATAAATAAATAAATAAAAATAAATGTGTTGTCGTAATTGAGAAGGGGAATGGCAGCTGGGAGCTAGGTGGCAAAGAAAGGAAGAGGTCACCGTATGAAAGACCAATTGAAAAAAAGACAGAAAAAAATAAAGTGAAAAATAAAAACCTCACCCTCTCCCTTATCTCTCTACCTCACTCCCTAGTCCATTTCTCACTCTCTTCCCTCTCTTCTCCTCCAGGCCAGAAACCCAGCAGCAGGGGAAAAAAAGAGAAAGAAAAAGAAAAAAAATCAATCAAACCGAACCGAGGATTTGAACCGAATATTCGAGATCAAGCGGAGGCAAGTAATACTGGTATTTTCCTCCATTTCGTTATTTTATTTATATTTATTTTTGTTCGTTTATTTATTTAATTTAAATTTGTTTACGTAAATTATCTTGTAATAATACTTGGTTTATATTTTGGACCATTAACTAATATTGAGAGAACTGAATCAGAATATTCGGTCAAATTTGACACATATAAAAATAATGATATTTGCTTATTTTTATATAAAAATAACTGATATTGCTTACTTATTGGAAAATAAATTTTCACCATGCCGTATTTTTGCATGGGCTAGAGAGAGATTATTGCATGGCTTGAAAGATTTTGCATGGGTTTGAAACTGTGCATGCAACAGAGGGAGAGAGAAAGAAAAGGAGAGAAGAGAGAAAAAAAGAAAATGAAGAAAAGGAGAGGGAGTGCGTGGGCTGGGCCGAGAGAAGGGAAGAGAAAGAGAAAGAGAAAGAAAAAAGAAAAAGGAATAGTGCCTGGCCCAGTTCAGTAAAAGGAAAAAACATAATAATAAAAAAAATAGTGATTCATGGGCTTAATAGACTTGGGCCGGAAATAAAATTCAGTGGGCTTTATGATAAACGCTTAGAAAAATTAAATAAATAAATAAATATTTGGACTTTATAAATGTTTGGGCTTACAAATGAAAAGAAAGATAAAAAATAATAAAAAATAATTATTTGGACCTTATAAATATTTGGGCTTACAAAAGAGAAGAAAAAAAATAACAATAAATAATAAATGTCTAAGAGAGAAAAGAGAATGTTTGATGCACTTGGTTTCCAAATTGGGTCATCAATTGACATTGAGAATGAAACCAAATTATTAAAATAAATTTGATGATATACATTGTGGTACAATTGTGCACTAACATCTATCATGCTATATGTCATGTGTTTTGCTTTTATAAGTCATGTGTTTTACATGTCATGTGCTTTATATTACAAGTCATGTGTTTTGATATTACAGCTCATGTGTTATTATACTATATGTCATGTACGTTATCGAAATGCAAGCATGTTATCATGAATTGAAAAAGAATTAAAGAAGGGTTATAAAATTTTCATGTGCACAATTTATTATGAACACGGGGATGGGAGAAACTACATGATGGATAAGAATTGTATTGTACAAAGATTTTATTGGCCAACTTCTTGATTGAGGTGCTGAGGATTTTTACTGCAGCACTGGGTGGTACTAGGCCACCGTCTGATACATGAGTCATTATAAGAGTGATGTCCGTTACTATTTCGCAGTACAGGGTTTGACTTGAACACCTAGCAGTGTGTCATGGTTCAGCGCTATGGGTTTGAGGCCGAGTCCCGGGTATGCACGGGCACTTGTACTATATGAAAACTATGCGCTATCATATCCATTATTTAGTTTCAAATGCTAACAAAAATTTGACTTAGATTTGACATCTTTACAAGATATTCATCTTTCATGATATTTACATGTTATTTGCAAATGACATTTATAATTTTGCTGTTATATTTTTCACTATTCACGTGACTGTTCAACACTATCATGATTTAATTGCATTTTATCTGTTTATTAAGGGATATTCCTAAGGAAAGTATTTTATTCATTTGCATACTTTTATTTTTAGTACTGTAATAATATACATATATTTTCCTTGTGTTACTTGTTGTATTTAATCGTCTGGGTTTCGAACTTAGGTTTCGAGGACTAAGAAGGAGAACCTGCCCTGACTAAGGATCCATACTTCATCGATCAGACCAAGCAATATTAAGTAGTGAAATACTTTCCGAAGAATTTTTATATATTGTTCGTATTTCCTTTGTCTGGACACTGCTTTTCTCCTTTACTTCTTTTGTGTTCATGTTTAAAGCAGTGTGCCATTTTATGTAATGAACTTTTTGTTTAAATGAAATCTTTTCAGTTTCTAATGTGTTATTTATTATCTGATTGTGGCAGTAGTTACGGTTATTCCAAAATTCTGTGACTGTTGGGTTGTCTGGTGCAAATAATAAGTAGCGTCCTCCGTTTTTGAAAACAGCTGAAAAGCGGGGGGTCACAGGGTGGTATCAGAGTCCAATTTTAGATGGAAGACCATATGACTGTGCCACATAAGAGTCTGTCTGTGACTTATTCGTAAACATTATTTCTTATTCTTTGATACCTATCAGATCTAGTATCGTGCATATCCTATTATTTTCTATTCGTTTGAGGTATCTATCTTGAATTCATTTTATTGATTCTTATCTGGTCCGTTGCAGAATAATATCGACCCGATCTCCTGCGAGTACGAGTGTAAGTCCGATAGATGATAAGTCCGATCTTAGGAGTCTAGTGCAAAGAGTAGCACAGATGCAGGAGACCACGACAATGATATTAGAAAAAATATTGCAGTCTAAAGAATCAGAAAGGACTGGACTAGTGTCGGACTTTCAGAGACTGCACCCATCAGTATTTTCTGGGACAGAAGGACCACTGAAGGCTGAACAGTGGATTGTGGATATGGAGAATATTCTAAGGGCTGCAAGAATTTCAAAAGAAAATCGAATAGAGGTAGTATGTATACAATTGACTGATATAGCCAGAACGTGGTGGCTTGCTGAAGAAGTAAAACATCAGGAACCCCTAACATGGGAGAAGTTTGAAGAGGCATTTCTTGCCAGATTTTTTCACGCATCAGCCAGACAAAAAATGAAGAAGAAATTTCTAGCACTACACAAGAAGATCGAATAGTAGATGCCTATGCTACAGAATTTATAAGGCTTAGTCATTTCGGTCCAACTCTGGTGGTTGAAGAGGAGTAAATGGCGCATTTGTTTCAACAGGGACTGAGGCCTCATCTGAAAGAACACCTAGCAGATCATAATTATAAGACTTACTCAGAAGTATTTGAAGCAGCACGTCATTTGGAACAAGTATTCAAGGAAAACAGACCAGTGGCATTTAAAAGACCGTTTGAACAAAAGGCAAGCCCATCAGCTAGAAGGTTTGACGGTCCACTAGCAAAGAAGCAAAGATTACCAAATCGAGATTTGATAATCTTTAAATTCTGCCAAAAACCAGGACATACCCTGAAAGAATGTAGAAGAGCCCAAGGGTTGTGTTTGGCATGTGGATCTGCTAATCATCAACTGAATGATTGTCCAAGGGTTCAACGACCAGCAGTACCCAAGGTTCCATTCCAGCCAGCAGCCAGGCCAGCACAACATCAAGCCATGGAGTTTCAGGACCGGATCAGAGAAAACCTTTGCAGACCTAACAACAAACCTATGCCAGAGCCCAAGGAGGAGCAGGGCGGAGACAGGGACAAGTCAAACTAATGAATGCTGAAGAAATTCAGGCTACTGGAGGAGTCGTAGCAGGTATAATTTTAGTTGGTAATACACCAGCAACTGTTATATTCGATTCTAGAGCTTCACATTGTTTTATTTCCATTATGTTTGTTTCCCGCAATTCTATTAATTTTGTAATCTTATCTGCGTGGTGGGACATTAAGACTGGGAACGGTATTATCATGGCTAATAAGGAATGTAGGCTATGTCCCTTAGTGATTAATGGACGAGAATTTTATGTCAACTTGTTAGTTATCAAAGGAGGAGGATATGATGTTATCTTAGGCATGGATTGGTTGAGTAGCTTCCATGCGGTGATAGATTATAGAAAAAGAAGAGTAATATTTTAAATTCCTAACTGTTCGGAGTTTGAATTTATTTTTATATATAAGTAGGTAACTGTGAATACAAGCACATCTTCTAATTTGAAATTTTGAGGACGAAATTTCTTTTGTTAGGTGGGTAGAATGTGATACCACAAAATTTGAGCTACATGTATTGCTCTCTTAAGACCAGTCGTGCTAAATAAATCCATCGAAGTCAATTTTGCACACCGAAATAACTTTCGGTTAACATAAATTTAAATCCACAAACCTAAATGACATTCGGTCTTTACGATTATTAGTTTTGTAATATTTAGAATTTTTGGAGATTTTTTTTATGAGGTCGAAAAAATACTTCCAAAATTTCTAATTTAATAATATTAAAATTAACCTTCTAATTACTTTAGAATTTTATTTCATTCATTTCGGACATCGAAATAATAAACGGATAATTTTGTAGTGTTCCTCTCATCAAGCACTACGTCCTAAATAAATTTGGTAGTATTTAGAGAACGTTACAAGAAATCAAAATTAATAAATAAATAAATAAATTAATTAAAATAAATGTGTTGTCGTGATTAAGAAGGGGAGTGGCAGCTGGGAGCTAGGTGGCAAAGAAAGGAAGAGGCCACCGTATGAAAGACCAATTAAAAAAAGAAAGAAAAAATAAAGTGAAAAATAAAAACCTCACCCTCTCCCTTATCTCTCTACCTCACGCCCTACTCCATTTCTCACTCTCTTTCCTCTCTTCTCCTCGCGGCCAGAAACCCAGCAGCAGGGGAAAAAAGAAAGAGAAAGAAAAAGAAAAAAAAAATCAATCAAACCGAACCAAGGATTGGACCGAATATCGTAAATCAAGCCGAGGCAAGTAATACTGCTATTTTCGTTCATTTCGTTATTTTATTTATAACTATTTTCGTTCATTTATTTATTTAATTTAAATTTATTTATGTAAAATATCTCGTAAAAATACTTGGTTCATATTTTGAACTATTAACTGATATTGAGAACTGAATCAGAATAGTCGTAAAAACTTGACACATATAAAAATGATAATATTTGCTTATTTTTGGAAAAAAAGGGGTTTACTTATTGGAAAATAAATTTTCACCATGCACGTATTTTTGCATGGGCTAGAGAGAGATTATTGCATGGCTTGAAAAGATTTTGCATGTTCTTGAAACTATGCATGCAACAGAGGGAGAAAGAAAGAAAGAGAGAGAAGAGAGAAAAAGAGAGAATGAAGAAAAGGAGAGGGAGTGCGTGGGCTGGGCCGAGAGAAGAGAAGAGAAAGAGAAAGAGAAAGAAAAAAAAAGGGAATAGTGTCTGGCCCGATTCAGTAATAAGAAAAAAAATAATAAAAAAAATAATGATTCGTGGGCTTAATAGACTTGGGCCGGAAATAAAATTCAGTGGGCTTTATGATAAATGCTGAGAAAAATTAAATAAATAAATAAATATTTGGGCCTTATAAATGTTTGGGCTTACAAAAGAAAAGAAAGATAAATAATAATAAATAAATAAATATTTGGGCCTTATAAATATTTGGCATACAAAAGAGAAGAAAAAAATTAATAATAAATAATAAACGTCTAAGAGAGAAAAGAGAATGTTTGATGCACTTGGTTTCCAAATTAGGTCATTAATTGATATTGAGAATGAAACCAGATTATTAAACTAAGTTTGATGATATACATTGTGGTACAATTGTGCGCTAATGTCAATCATGCTACATGTCATATGTTTTAATATTACAAGTCATGTGTTTTTCATGTCATGTGATTTGATATTACATGTCATGTGTTTTAATATTACAGCTCATGTGTTATGATATTACATGTCATGTACGGTCATAAAAATGCAAGTATGTTATCATGAATTGAAAAACAATTAAAGAAGGGTTATAAAATTTTCATGTGTATAATTTATTATGAATACGGGGATGGGAGAAACTATATGATGGATAAGAACTGTATTGTATAAGGATTTTGTTGGCTAACTTTTTGATTGAGGTGCTGAGGACTTTTACTACAGCTACTCTGGGTGGTACTGGGTCACCATAAAAATAATGTCCGTTACTGTTTCACAGTACAGGGTTTGACTTGAACACCTAGCGGTGTGTTATGGTTTAGTGTGGGTTTGAGGCCGGGTCCCAGGTATGCACTGGCACTTGTACAGTACGGAAACTGCGTGCTATCATATCCATTATTTAGTTTCAAATGCTAACAAAGATTTGAGTTAGACTTGACATCTTTACAAGATATTCATCTTTACATGATATTTATATATTATTTGCAAATGACATATATAATTTTACTGCTATATTTTTCACTATTCACGTGACTGTTCAACACTATCACGATTTAATTGCATTTTATCTATTTATTAAGGGATATTCCCAAGGAAAGAATTTTATTCATTTGCATACTTTTATCATTTGTACTGTAATAGTACACATATATTTTCCTTGTATTACTTGTTGGGTTTAATCTCCTGGATTTCGAACCTAGGTTTAGAGGACTAAGAAGGAGAACCAGTCCAGACAAAGGATCCATACTTCATCGATCAGACCGAGCAATATTAAGTAGTGAAGTACTTTCCGAAGAATCTTGTATATATTGTTCGTATTTTCTTGGTCTGGACACTGCTTTTCTCCTTTGCTTCTTTTGTGTTCATATTTAAAACAATGTGCCATTTTATATAATGAACTTTTTGTTTAAATGAAATTTTTTCAGTTTTAAATATGTTATTTATTCATCTGATTATGACAGTACTTACGGTTATTTTAAGATCCTGTGACTGTTAGGTTGTTTAGTGCAAGTAATAAGTAACGTCCTCCATTTTGGGAAGCAGCTAAAAAACGGGGACGTTACACCTAATTAAATATAAGCTATCAAAATATTTAAATTAAGCATAACATATCAGAGTTCTAATCTATGAGTTCTTATATTTTTATTATTTCATAGAAAAATCCTATCTTTTTTATTTTTTTTAGAAAGAATACAGATAGATTAATATGAGACTGATCCCTAGTTTCTTCTACATCCTAGGACTAAACTAATTAGCTACTCATACTCCTAATTAAAAAGATTATATTTTTTCTAGAAAGCAATTAAAATTTTATACTAGAAAGCAAGATAAATCTATCTAGAAAGCAATTAGAAGAAGAATACCTAAGAAACAATGATGAGGAGAAAAGGGTACCTCTGGAGTCAGTATGGCGGCTATCACCCCTTCAGTAAATCCTAATTTTATTTAATAAAATTCGAGTACAAAATTACATCATAAAAAATCTTAGATTACAAGGGTACAACCATTATATAGATTTCGAAGAATCAATCCCTAATTTGAGTACAAGTGAGAAACTATAAAATTATATTGAAGTCCCCTAAGAAAATTCACCCAGAGTGGACCCCATGGAGCCGCCAATTGGCAGCAAATATCGCCAAATAGCAGCAAAAATGTAGTATCTTGCCGGAATTTTCTTCTGATTAGTCTCTAGTCCTTTGCCTTTGATCTGAATGACTGTATTAAATTTTGACTCTCTGCAGCATTATGGTTTTGTAGTTTTGCTAATTTTGAACTTCTCTCTGGGCTTGATTTCCTAATCTGGATCTGAGTTTATGTCATCTCCTTGTAGGAATAGATTTATCTAAAAAACACACTAAAAATACTCGAGTAGTATTATTTAAATATAAAAATAGATAATATAGAGGTTATAAATATGCAACATATCGCACTCATTATGGCCCAAAGTTTGTGTTTGATATACGGATCCGCCAGTCATCAAATAAGTGACTGTCCAAAGATTCAACAATCGACGACATCCAAGGTTCCATTCCAGCCAACAACCAGGCCAGTTGCAACATTAGCCCAAAGAATTTCAGGACTGGACTAGAAAAGACCTCTAGAGACCCAACAACAAGTCTATCCCAGAGCTCAAGGAGGCACAGGATGGAGATAAGGCAAGTTAGGTTGGTGAATGCTGAGGAAGTTCAAACTTTTGGGGTCGGAGCAGGTATGATTTTAGTTGGTAATACACAGGCAACTGTTTTATTCGATCTGGAGTTTCGCACTATTTTATCTCTAGCATATTTGTATCCTGCAATTCTATTGATTTTGCTATCTTACCTGTAGGTTTGGACATTAGGACAGAGAATGGTAGTATCATAACTAATAAGGTGTGTAGATTATGTTCCTTAGTAATTAATGGTAAAAAATTGTATACTAACTTACTAGTTATTGGTGGAGGAGGATATAATGTTATCTTAAGCATTGATTGGTTGAGCAATTTCTATATGGTAATAGATTGTAGGAGAAAGAGAGTAATATTTTAAATTCTTAGTTGTCTAGAATTTAAATTTATTAGTGGAAGCCAATTTCTAAAACCAGTTGAATCTAAAGTAATCCTAAAAGGAGGAGTTTTACAGGCTATGGAAATGGGAGAAAGAATGATCCCACTAGTATTAGAATTCATGGATATTTTTTCTGAATAGATACATGAATTACCACCAGTAAGAGTAGTAGAATTCACTATTGACATTAATCCTGAAACTGAACTAATTTGTAAGTCACGTTATCAAAGGGAAACGTGGAAATAGAAGAAGTCAAGAGACAATTAGATGATCTATTAAAGTTGGGTTTTGTGAGGCCTAGTGTTTTACTTTGGGGAGCTCCAGTATTATTGGCAGGAAAGAAAGATGGGAGTTAAATATTGTGTATGAAATATAGAGGTATGAATGTAGTAAAAATCAAAAATAAATATCCATTACTGAGGATAACTGATCAGTTTGGTCAACTGGAGAGCAAATGTATTCTCTATGATAGATATTCATTTAGGATTCTATCAAGTAAGAGTCCAAATAGAATACATTCCAAAAACTGCATTTTGAACCAGGCATAACCTTATGAATATTTGGGGATACCATTTGCAGTAAGTAATACTCCTGCGAAATTTATGAATTTGATAAACCATATTTTTGCTCAGTATTTAGACAACTTTATAGTGATGTTTATTAATGATATATTGATCTACTCCCTGAATAGAGAAAAGCATGTTAAACATTTGAGGATATTTTTGCAGACTCTAAGAGAAAAAAAGTTTTATGAAGAACTGAGTAAATATAAATTTTGGTTGAATAAGGTAACTTTTTTAGGTCACATAATTTCTGGAGATGGTGTTTCTTCTTACCTTAAGAAGATAGAAACTGTGATGGATTGGTCTGTACCAAAATTAGTGTAAGAGGTTTGGAATTTTCTTTGAATGGCTAGATATTATAGGCAGTTTGTACAAGATTTTGCAAAAGCCGCATCTCCCCTAACTAAATTGACTAGAAAAGGAATGGGATATGTCTGGACAGAGGAATATAGTAAGACATTTGAAGAATTAAAACGAAAACTAACAACAGCACCAATGCTAGCGATTCCAGATAACTATGGAGGAATGCAAATTTATAGTGATGCTTCAAAATAAGGGTTGGGATGTGTGTTGACATAGAATGGAAGGGTTATTGAGTTTGCATTAAGGCAGTTGAGACTTCATGAAAGAAATTATCGGACTATGACTTTGAGTTAGCAACAGTGATTCATACTTTGAATACTTGGAAAAATTACTTACTAGGACAAAAGATAGAAGTATGCACTGATTACAAAAGTTTGAAATATATTTTCACCCAAAAAGAACTAAATATGAGATAGAGACGATGGTTGGAATTTGAACGATATTTTCACCAAAAAGAACTAAATATGAGATAAGATGGTTGGATTTAATAGCAGATTATAATGTTGAAATTAAGTATCATCCATGAAGGATTAATATAGAGCCAGATATTCTAAGTAGGAAGCCTGCAATGGAGAAATTAACTCAACAAAAAGAGCTATTAATGGAAATGTAAAGAATAAAACTGGTAATAATTTAACCAAAATGACAGCACAACTTATGGAGATACGATTACAGTTACTATTGATAGAGCAGATCAAGCAAGCTCAAGTCGGGGATGAAAACTTCTAGAGGTTAAATAACTAAATAGAAGTAGGTAAGAGAGCAGAAATGAAAATATACTCTGATGGAGCTATTAGATTCAAGGAAAGGTTATGAATGCCCAACAGAAAGATAAGAGATAGATTTTTGGAAGAGGCTCATAAATCAATATATTCTCTTCATTTCGAAAGCAATAAGATGTATAAGGATTCAAAAAAGTATTTTTGGTGGTTAGACATGAAAAAAGAAATTGCAAGATTTGTATCTAGATGTTCCACTTGTCAACAAGTGAAGGTTGAACACCAGAGAATGGCGAGACTAGTCCAACCACTGATAATATCAGAATAGAAGTGGAAATAAATATAGATGGATTTTATTACAGGCTTACTACAGGTGCTAGTGGCAATAATACAATTTGGTAATTTTAGATAGGTTGACCAAGTCGAATCATTTCATTTCCTTTAGAATTGATCAGTCAACATAAATATTAGCAAAAATATTCATACAGGAGGTGGTGAAGTTATATGGAGTTCCAATCCGAATTATATTAGATAGAGATACAAGATTCAGATCATATTATTGGAAGAGACTGATGGATAGTCTGAGAGCATATTTGGATCTATTTTTGACTTACCATCCATAGAGACAGTCAATCTGAACAGACTATTCAAGTACTTGAAGACATATTTAGAGCATATGTGCTGGATTTTTGTGGATCTTGGGAAGATCATTTATATATGATTGAATTTTCTTATCATAACAGTTATCAGGAGAGTATCAAAATGGTATCATTCGAAGCTTTATATGGTCAAAAGTGTAGGTCTCTTTTGTGTTGAAACAAGATTAGTGAACGAGACATTTTGGGACTAGAGTTATTTACTCAAGCAACATAATAAGTAAAAGTCATTATGAAACATGTGAAAGCGGCCCAAAATAGACAAAAGAAATAGGCAAATCAACGTAAAAAATTATTAGAGTTTGAAGTAGGAGATAAGATTATTATTTGTATTACCAATGAAAAGTGTGATCATATACGACAAGAAAGAAAAACTCAGTTCAAGATATATTAGGCTATTTGAGATCATGGAAAAGATTCGGCAAGAAGGGAATATTACCGATAGATTATCATTGCCACACGAGGATGGAAACCGTTCATGATATATTTCATATATCACAATGGAGGAAGTGCTTAGGTGAAAAACATAAAACAATAGACCTGTCTGAGCTGGATTTGAGATAGGACCTCAAGTACAAGAAACAACCTATAGCGATCATTGGCCTACGAGAAAAAATCTTGAAGAACAAAGTGACATTGTTGTTTCTTATTTCGTGAGAGGCACAATCAGAAAGAAATTCTATTTGGGAGCTTGAAAGGGATATCAGATTGTTGGCAAAAAAATTGAGAAAGAAAGAAAAGAAAAGAATTTGGGCTAACACATGGATCATCTGTTATAAGAGAGATCCGCGTCTCGGAAAGGCTAAAATGCGACCCTCACAGAGTCACATTTTATCTATTAAAATAGCCCAAATGCAGATCTTCATCCAAAGAAATTATGAATTGGACTGATAAAGGTGGGCCCCACAAGGTCCCACTTTAAAAGAATGATCCGCGCAAACCCTTAAAATAGCATTTTCGTGACTCAAATACAAGATTGCATTATGGCCCTAAAAGACTCATAAAACCTAAAATGCGGGTCCAGTTTAAAGAAACTAAAGTGAAAATCATCAATTGAAGAGAGATCCGCAATTTTAATTAACTTTTTAGTTCATGATTAGAGCTAAATATAATTAACACAAACTCCAGAGGTCGCATTTTCATCCTAAACTCTTAAAGGATAAAAGTTATCCTCATTTACTCACGAATGTTGGTCTCATCAAGTAAGACATGTTACTGAGAGTTCAAACGCGGATCATCTACTATAGAGAGATCCGCGACTAACTTCTTTTGAGCTCATAATTGAAGTAAGTACAACCAATATATTAATTTAATCCAGAGGATTGCGATTCTTCTTTAAAGCTTTGAGAAGTGAAAATCATCTTCAAAAACACTCAAATGCAAGTCTGAGTATGCCACGATAAACAACCATAAACCAAAAGGCGAATCTAAAGATTGAGATCCGCATTTCAATTACAAATCCAGATAATTAAAGATGTCGGTTATTGATGAGTACCATATATTGTATATTTATAACCGCCATACTATCTATTATATATAAATAATTGTTATTCAGGTATTTTTAGTTTGTTTTCCAGTTAATCCGATTTCTATAAGGAGATGGCATAAAATCAGCGTCGGATTAGGAAACCAAGCCCAAAAAAGAGATAAAAGTGAGCAAACTATAAGACAGTGATACTGTAGAGAGTCAAAATCCAATACAGTTAGGAAAATCAAGAGAACAAGATAAAAGACTCTTGAAGAAGAAAAATTAGAAAAATTTCTCATATTATTGCCACTATTTGGCAGCCTTTTGCCGCCACAGGTTGATTTTTCTTAAGGGGCTTCGATGTAATTTTTTAGTTTTTAAGTTGTATCAAAATTAGGGTTTGATTCTCCGAAAAGTCTATTTATTGGCCGTATACTTGTAACTCGGGTTTTATCCTGTAGTTTTGTACTCGTTTTTAATTTAATAAGAAGGGGTGATGGCTATCATACCGAACTCCAGATGTCCGTTTGCTAGTAATTTTAGTTTTTATTATTTTTTAGCATAATTTTATCTTACTTATTAGTTTAGATTCATCGTACTTTCTAGTTTAGATTTATCTTGCTGATTAGTTTAGATTCTTTATTGCTTTCATAGAAAAATAGATTTAATTACTTTCATGAATAAAAATAGAATTTTGCTTACTAGAATTATGTGTAACTAATTTTTTAGCCCTAGGATGTAGATGAAGGTAGTTTAATAGATCTAACATGGTTTTATCTCATCTTCTTCCTAAAAAGAAATAAAGTTATGATTTTTCTATTAATAAATAAAAGATAGATTTCATAAATCATAATTTTTTGATAGATTATACTTAATTCATATTTTGATAATCTATACTTAGATGAGATTTGGAATTCATATTCATTGTTTATAGAATTATTAACAAGATTTTCCTATAAATCAATTGAAGAGAATAAACTTGTAAATCTAATTTTTTTGATAGGCTATACTGAAGTTTGGTCTTTTGATAACCTATGTTTAGATTAGGGTTTGAAGTTTATTTCTTTACTTTTGTTTATGAGTTTTCTACTACATATAACTTGTTTTCAAGAAAAATATTATATTTGATTGTCTATACTTGCACATCACTTGATAGGTCATTCTTAAGGGCACCTAAATAAAAATCAAATTAAAGAGATCACTTTTTTAATATATTACTTGATCGTGCATAATTAAAAAGTTTGGAAGTAAGACATAATTCATTATTCGGCTATTATTCTAATGGATTCGAATTCTTAGGCTAATTTTTAGAACTTAAAACCAATCTTCTCAATTTAGAAACTCGTAGTTAATTTGATAAAACTATAGAATTAGTAAGAATTGTAAAACACCTGAGATCTCTATGGGATGACCTGTATAGTGCTACACTAATACTGTGCGCTTGTAGTTAAATTATCGCATCAGTTATAAATCTAGGAGATTTAATACAAATCCAATAGGTTTAAAGACAAAGAATTAATCTTCAATCAAGGAGGTCATTAATTGGATTGTTACACATATTCAAAAGCTCTATAAATAGCCAAAGGTTTGGTTGAAAAAGGCATTACAGATACACGATGGGATTAACTCCATTAGAGCGCTTGTACTAAAGATCTAGAGCCCCTGCAGCCAAGAACTTTATGAAGGTGGCTAACTGAAAAACTTGCGTTTAGATCATCCATAGAGAGCAGGATTGTTCTCTATGGCTACTACAAAACCTAATTTTAAATAAAGAGGGAATTAGATTTTCCTCATTTCTCTGTAAATGGAAAACCATTTTAATTGTAATCTCTTTATTGAAAAGTTGTCAATAAAAAGAAATTCAATTCTAATGGCGAATAGAAGATTGGCAACTCCACTGAGGATACCCATCATTTTCGATGATATGGTTGTAGCCCAATCCGATAAAGTTCCAGTTGGCACTGTGATTGAGTCACTCGTTATTGAGTTCAACCATAAGAAGTACGAGGAATTTCTCTTCTCTGACTCCATGAGCCCAGCATCCTTGAGAAAATGTTGCAAAGTCTCAAACAGCTCGGCCTCTAATGAGGCTCCAAAGATAATGGTTCTGCTAAAGAACCTCAGACCAGTCCAATCTCAAGAGGGAGATTCTCCTCCAGCAGCACAAGGCTCCAAGTCTCTCCCACTTAAGACCCGTATTGATCTTAGGGGAATGGGTAAAAATCTCTGCATCAACAAAGAAAAATGACCATTCTTCGATCTTCAAGGAGATGATACTGAAGAGAAGGTTCTTCTCACTCGCACTATGAGAAGAAAACTGAGAAGAAGTAAGGCTCGTGCTATCCGTAAAGCCATGAAAGAAAAACCCATTGACATGGAACCACCACGCAAAACTCCAATTCGCGTATGGTGATCAAAGAGCGAAGTTGTGGTCCCCGATAAGAAGCTAGACAAAGATGCAAATAAGTTCATCCGTGTTTCTTATAAGAAACATCATTCACCCACCAAGTAGATGTTTGACCATAAATGTAGAGTTTATATCTGCGTTTCATAGATTAAATGTGGGTCCTACACTTGTGTTTTTGAAACAAAATGTGGACCTCAAGGTCACGTTTTTGATGCAAGACATGGGTCACAACTCGCATTCTTGAAGTCAGACGCAGATCTCAAATTTGCGTTCCAACAGAAAAGTGCAGTCCTCAAACCCACACTTCTAAAAAGGCTCAAAAACCTTTGGTCTTGGTCTTCTCCGAAGCTCATCCTTCAACCACCATGGCTAGAGTAAAGTTTGCGGTCCTCATCCTTCAAGGGAGTAGAGACTCCTATTCTGAAAATACTATTTGGAGGAGAAGTTACCTCTGACAAAAAGACAATGAGTTCCAATTCAGAAGACCATAGAAAATTTCTTAATAAGAAAAGAGAAAAATCTCAGAAGTCTTGCTGTAATTGTGAACAGTTGATCAATGCAGTGTTATCCCATTGCCGCTGCATTGCGACTCCTACAAAGTTGTCTGTTCTCAACAGACTGGCATCATCTCCAGTTCAACCTTCAAAAAGAAGACAATGCGCTGTCAAGTAAGAGTTTTCTGAACCAGAAAACCCTGAAGTATCATCTAATATGACAAAATTTTGGGAAAGAAGAAGAAAATGAAGAGCCTTCCTCGAGCGGATTCTTTAGATTCTGAGCATTCTTTAGGTTTGAAGAGTAAGTTCAATGAAATGTGGGGTATTTAATTCGAGGTGTTTTTAAAACATCTCGAATCAAGAAAGGGGTAGCAGTGTCATTGGCCTATAGGAAGATGGTTGGAGCCTCCTTTGAAAAGGAGAAAACAAAAAACCTCTATTGTAGCCGAGTTCTAAACTTCGGACTCATTTCTGGAGGAGTCTGCCTTTGCGCACATGATACAGGAAACTCCGAAAGAATTTATGAGGAAAATGGATGAATAAGACAAGATCATTCAGAAGAAGCAGAGCACCATAGATGAGATTAGGGAGATGCTTCAACTCCTGATAGACGAGAGGAGAAAGAAGGACAAAAGAGAATCTTCTTCTAAAGGTCCTTGTAACTCGAAGAAAGATAAAGGGAAGGGAAAAGAAGATGAACCTCAAACTTCTCCTGAAAATACTGATGGTGACAACATGGATCATCATGAAGAAAAAAATAATCGTTCTGAACACCAATTTGGGAATTCAGAACATGAAGTTAATCCAAATGCTACTTTGCTGGGAACCTTCCAAAATCAACTCTATGCTCTTATGCATATAAATAATTTGCAAGAGCTAGGGGTAGTGAGGCCATATCTGATGGAATGGGCAAGTTTACCATTTCCGAAAAATTACAAGCCTTTAAAACTCAAATCCTTCAATGGTAAAGGTTCATCAAATCAGCACCTTTACTATTTCAATTCACCGACGAGTCATCTGACTGGAAATGTCCCAATCATCACATGAGTCTTTGTTAGTACCTTACAGGTCTAGCATTTGAATGGTTCTGGAGATTAGAACCAAGAACCATTAACTTGTGGAACGACATGGAAAAGGCTTTCCTAACAAGGTTCTATGAAGATGATATGGAGATTTTAATGCCAACACTCCTTGCCACAAAGCAGAAGAAAAGGCAGTCAACTAGAGATTTCATCATGAGATTTAGAAATGATTCTCTGAGGTGTCCGCATAGAATGTCTTAAAAGACTTTAGTGGAGACTTGTGACATAATCTTTTCACTAAAGTTCTTGCTAAAATGGGGGCTATAAAGTTCTCCACTTGGAAAGATTTCTCACTGCAAACTGAAGAGGCTGAAAAAATCACACAAAAGCTTGAAACTGAAGGAGGAAGACAAAGACGAAACAATCCTTAAACACCTCAATCATCTCGACCAAAAGGGGAAGAGACGATGGCAGTAGAAGCTCCAAATCCCACCAAGCCTCCTCTGAGGACTCCTCCTCAATCACGAGCTCCTCAAAAATAATATTCTTTCAAAGACGAGCATACCACCATCATTTTCAATCTGCTCATGACAAAGAATATGCTGAAACTACTAGAGTCAAAATGACCTAAAGAAGTAGGAAAGGTTAACGATCCCAATTACTGTGTATATCACAGGATCGTTAATCATCCAACTTAGAATTTTTATATTTTAAATGATAAAATTCAGGTTCTGGTGGACACCAACATCATCAAGCTGCGAGAAGATCAGAAGAAGGTGACAGCAAACATGGTAATTTTCAAGTTTGGAAAGGCTCCAGACTGGATAGAACCGACTATTCAAGATGGAGTATAACCTATTCCTAAAGGCACAATGAGGGTCCTAAATTATGATTCTTATCAAAAACAAAAGAAAGGATTATCTCCTTTTGAAACCTTTAAAGGGAAGATAATGGGGTGCATCCAGACATCCTAGAAGATGAGCAATGGAGTTCAAGTTCATCTTAAGAAGAAATCAAAAGGAAAAGCACATACTTCCAATGTTGTCACTGCAGTACCTGAAGATAATATAGGAGTTCATCCTCTTTTAGACTCAGAAGAATCGTTGGCAGTTAATGAAGACCAATAGAAACCTTCTGGAACTCGTTCAAAAAAAAAACTACTTGAAAAATTATAATCAAGTGGTTGAACCTTAGCCTCTAGAGAAGAACAAGTAGAAAGGGTTTAGGTTCGACAAAGCTCCAAAAACTAATAAAAAAGAGCTGGCTGAAAGCTCCAAAAGCCCTTCTTATTTGATGTGTTGGCACAGCTGGCCAACATTCCTGCAAGAATCACTTTGTATGAGCTCCTGAGACTGTCTAAACAAACAAGGGAAGCCTTAAGAGAGGCTTTGCAGAATTCTGATGTGTTTCTGGCCCAAATTCCAGAAATAATTGAACAAGAAGTCTATGTAGCATCACCAGCCTTTGTATTACAATGGCTACATAGGGTCAACCAAGATTGATTGAATTCAAGTTGACCCTGCATTTGCTCTAAGCGTAATGCCAAGAAAAGTGTTGCGGTATTTAGGGTCTCAATCAGCAGACTGTCATCAACAAACATGACCATTTTTGGATTTAATGCTAATAGTAGTAAACACTTGGGTAAAGTGAAATTGAAGTGCTAGATCGGCGATTTAAAGACAGAAGTCACATTCTACGTGATAGATGTTGATACGTCTTACAATCTGTTACTCAGAAGGCCATAGATTCACCTTAATCTCATTATCCCCTCCACATTTCACCAGTATATGTGGACGAAGATGGAAATGTGAAAATCCTGGTAGCAGAAAGCAACCCTTTAAAAGAGTTGAAAACTACTTTGTTGACACGCTGCTATAGTAAGACACATTTGAAATAGCTAACAACCTACTCCCGAGGAATCCGATTGCGACAATGAGGCTGATACTAAACTAGAATCCGAAGATTCGAGATCTGATGATGAAGATTGGGAAGTTGAACCCATTGTATTAAGCCTTGAAAGCCTTAATGTAAATGACACTACCAATTCTGATGACAAGTGGATAATTAATGAATATATAGAGTTTGATTATTTGTCAAGTATTAATTTTGAAACCTCAAGTACTAGTACTGACGCGATCAGTGATTAACTGAACAAAATATACTCCTTAGTATCATTCCAAGCACCTATCCGATCATCCTTTTGTATACAAAGTGATGATGATGGAGATGTCAATTTTTAAAGTCCCTCTTAGACATAAAGGCCAAAAACTTATATTATTCGGAAAAGCAAGCAATAAAAATAAAGAAAAGTGTTTAGTTTCTGTGGAAGAACATGAAAATCCTAAGTTCTTCCATCATGATAAAAACTCCCATAAAATGATGAAAAGATGGGATATAGCTTAGTCAAAGGTAGGGGGTTGAATTTTGGAAAAGGAAGATGAGCTATGCTTCAACATTTTGTTCCAAAAGGAAAAATGCTAGATTACTATGATAAGACTGGCTGGGGGTTGTGATATGTTACCACTCTCAAAAACCTTTTAAAAACAAATTCTGAAGAGTTTTAACAAACTTATTCATCTGAATCGTTATGCTGGGATTCAGATGTGAGTGTTGGAGACATTTTTTGAGAAGTCTCCGTCAACATGGTCTCTGCAGAAGAAGATGATGAAGAATTGTCACCAGTCAAGAATGATTCCTGCACGAAGCACCTTAACATGAAGTGGGAAGTTCAATTCGAACAACATGAACCTCCAATTGAAAATAAAGTGATCCAAATAAATATGGACGATGAATCTAATCCTAAACCCATATTTTATCAGTGAAAATTTATCTTCTAAAGAAAAAAGAAGCAATGATTTCTCTCATTCGAGAATACATTGATGTTGTCACTAATAATTATGAAGGCATGCCAGGACTTGACTCAAAAGATGTGATGCACAAGTTTAACATCCGACAGGATGCAAAACTTGTCAAACAACAATAATAAAGGTTCCGTCTCGAAATAATTGAATCTAGTGAAACTGAGATAAAAAAAAAAGTTAATTGAATCAGGCTTCATTTGTGAGGAACAACATCCAGATAGGGTCACGAATATAGTCCATGTGACTATGAAGAATGGAAAAATTAGGGTCTGCCTTGACTTCAGAGACTTGAATGAAGCATGTCCGAAAGACAAATTTCTTTCGCGCATCACAAACGTCATGATCGACAACACTTGCAGCTACGAACGGATATCATTTATTGATGGATTCTCAGGATACAATCAAATTAAGATGTATCAGAAGAGAAGCATACATCTTTCAGAATGCCACTGAGGGTATACTGTTATACAGTTATGCCCTTCAGGTTAAAGAATGCTGGCACCACATATCAATGAGCCATAAACACTATATTTGAAGAACATCTCCGTAAAATGGTGAAGTGTTACGTGGACGACCTGACGATCAAGAGCAAAAGCAAAGATGATCATCTTCATGATCTGAGAGTGGTATTTGATCTCATGCAAAAGTACAAACTTAAGATAAACCCAACTAAATCTTTTCTGGGAGTTTCTAATGGAAAGTTCCTTCGATTCATAGTCACTTCCCGAGGAATTCATCTTGATCCAAATAAGATCAAAGCAATTCAAGATATGTTGTCACCCAGAAATCTTAAAGAGTTAAGAGGACTGCAGGGAAGGCTGGCATACATTTGTAGGTTCATATCAAATTTGTCTGGGAAATGTCAACTTTTTATACGACTAATGAAGAAAAGAGTGTCAATCGTCTGGGATGATGCATGTCAAAAAGCTTTTGCAAAAAAATTAAAGGATATCTCACGAAGCAGCATGTCCTTGTAGCTCCAGTAACTGAAGTACCTTTTCTATTATATGTGAGAGGCATTGACCATTCTTTGGGAGCATTATTAGCCCAAAAGAACAAGTTAGGACAAGAGCAAGCCATTTACTAGCTAAGTAGAATGATGATTAGAATTGAATATCGGTATAACCCAGTGGAAAAAAAAAGCCTAGATTTGGTGTTTGCAGTACAGAAAATGCGACACTACCTAGTGGGGAAAACAATCCATCTTATATCGAGAGTTAACCCATTAAGAATATTAATGATCAAACCAAGGTCATTAAATTCAAGGATATCTAATTGGCCTATTTTGTTATCACAATACGATATGCATTTTATCCACAAAAGTCAATTAAAGATAAGGCCATAGCTGATTTCTTGGTGGAACACTCAATTCTAGCTTCTTCAAAGTTGTATGAAGACATTCCTGTGAAGTAATTGAAAGAGATATGGGTCCAAAAGGTGATACTCCATAAGAAACTATTGAAGCAAATGCCACTACAGAAGAAGTCTGGCAACTTTTTTTTGATGATGGTTCCAGAATGCGATCCTAAGGAAAGGTGGTAGGAGGAGTGGGGATCGTCTTTGTTTCCCCTCATAATTATATTATCCCTAAAGCATACTCTCTAAGAGAGTCCTGTTCCAATAATATTGCCGAATACAATGGCTTGATGATTGGCCTAAAAATAGTCAAATAAATGGGGGTGAAGTATTTAGAAGTATACGGAGATTCCCATCTTATCATTAATCAAGTCATAGGATAATACGAAATAAAGAATGAAGATCTCCTACCTTATTATCAAGCAGTCATGAAGACAATTGATAGTTTCAACGGCTTCTATATCAGTCATGTGTCGCACTATCAAAATAGTTTTGCAGACTTATTGGCTTCATTAGCTGTCACTTTAGCATTACCTAAAGATGCTAACAAACACATAATGGTGGCAAAGAATTATTTTGTCCGAAGAACGAACTCAAAATGGAGTTAGCTTCGGATAAGAAAAAAGAATTACATGAAGTGCATGTTCTTGAGATTGATCTCGAATCAAGAGATTGGCAATTTCCTTATATAGATTATGTTTTTTTATGGAATATTTCCAGAAGACCCCAAAGAAGTGGCAGCAATTTGGAGAAAAGCTATTTGATTCTATTATAATCCCGAAGTTCGGACGTTATATAGAAAATCCTACGATAGAATTTTGCTTCGATACCTTTCTAATAAAGAAGCTCAGGAAGTATTGAAAGAAGCTCATAGTGGTATTTGTGGAGCACATCAGTCAGGACCAAAACTTTAGGACCGACTCTGAAGAATGGTATATTACTGGCCCAAGATGATGATAGATGTAGTTGCTTATACCAAAAAAATGCAAAATATGTTAGATACATGCAGATTTCATACATCAAGCACCAGAGTATTTTCACCCAACGACTACATCATAGCCATTTCAACAATGGGCAATGGATATTATATGGTCAATTTTTCCACCATCAATAAGGGGTCACCAGTTCATATTGGCCATAACTGATTATTTTTCAACATGGATTAAATCCGTTCCCCTAATAGAAGTAAAGACTTCAGATGTGATTAAATTTATCAAACATCATGCCATATATCGCTTTTGAGTGCCTAGAAGAATTATTCATGACAATGAACTTCAGTTTGTGAGTTAGTCATTCTTTAGATTTTGCAACAAATATAGAATTGAAAGTGTGGCTTTGTGTCCATACTATCCTGCAGTCAATGGTTTAGTAAAAACCTTCAACAAAACCATTGTGAAGCTCCTTAAAAACTTCATTTCATCCAACCAACATGATTGGAACGAAAAACTTGGAGAATGTCTTTGGGCAATTGAACTACTGTGAGGACACCTACAAATACTATGCTTTTTTCTTTAGTGTACGGATCCGAAGTAGTCCTTCGTTTGGAGATCCAAATTCTATCTTTACAAATTGCATTAGCAACCAAAATGATGCAAGAAGAGAAGCATCAACAAAGATTTCTAGAATTGGAAGCTCTTGATGACAAGCGCTTGGAAGCTCAACAAAATATTGAGCTTTATCAAGTGCGAATTTCTAAAACCTTTAATAAAAAGGTTAAGCAAAGAACTTTTAAGAAATGTGATATGGTCCTTTCAGTAAGAAGACCGATAATCAAAAATTTAAATGAAAGTTCTAGCCAAAGTGAAAGGGACCTTTTTATTATTAAAGCAGTTTATTTAAATGGCGTGTACCGGTTGGCAAAACTAAAGGGTGACAAATTAATGTTGCCAATCAATAAGAAATTTATAAAGAAATATTACTCTTAACTAAAAGCCAAGTTAGATTTCAATGGAGGAGAAAGACCCTGAACCTTTCTAAAGTCAAAATGGATTGCATGTAAATAGTTTATGTAATAGTAAGAAGCAATCAAGTCAAAGATTAAGTGGTTTAATATACATATCTTCTTCAATAACCCTCAATTATATCTTCGTACAATACTGTGGAAAAGAAAATACAGTAGTATCAAATCATTTGATACACATACTTGAATTTTTCTCTCAACAAAGGAGAAATTAAACACTATGACTTTGTCATTGGTCTGTTCAAATGCCAAGTATACGATGATTATAAAGAGATTAATGAATATGTCAAATTCTTGACACTATTATCTCTAAAACATAATCAATTTGTCAACTAATCAAATGGAGCTCATCTGCAAGAAGGAGTTCATACCTACCAAGTTTTACCATGGTGCAGTCGATATTTTGTGGTCCAATACTTCATCAACCTCCCCAATGGAGTACAGTGAATGAAGTTATGTTAACTTGTTGCAAACACATAACTCTCCACACCAATAGGAGCGCTAAATGAATCCTACGTCTCTATGACTAAGGATAAAGGAAAGTTTAGTATGCAAGCCCAAACAAAATTCTCGACAATCTCACCATGCTAGAGGTAAAAAGTATGAACTGTCAAATACCGTTAAGGCAATAGGAAGAGAATAAGTTTTTCGCCAATCCCACTATACTGGGGATAAAAAACATGACCTGCTCTAACCTACTAGGGTTTGGAGAATTAAGCTCAAATGAAATCCTCGAAAACTCATCATGTTGAGAGAAAAAGTATGGCTAACCCAATGCAAACTGTGATTGGTAAAGCCTGATCAAATCCATTTATAACTGGGGGTTTGATAAAAATCCTATGAACTTGTCATGTTAAGCTCTCATTTCTGACAGATTCTAAGTTTTTCTCCACCAAAATTTGTATTTATAAATCAAAAGCTTCAAAAAGCACGAATCTTCAAAAAGTCGCATTTTGTCTCTAAGGAAGACAGTTAAAAATGCGGATCATCACGAAGTCGCATTTTGTCTCTAAAGTAGATAGCCAAAAGTGTGGAGGTTCAAAAAGCGCGAGTCATCATGGAGTCGCGTTTGTCTCCAAATTTCTATTTCCACCAAAATTTTGTCAGGTTAAAAATTACTTCTGACAAAAACAAAATTTATTTTCACCAAAATTTTGTCAAGTTAAAAATTACCTCTGATAAACAAAATTTCTATTTCCACCAAAATTTAGTCAAGTTAAAAATTACCTCTGACAAACAAAATTTCCATTTCCACTAAAATTTTGTCAAATTAAAAAATATTTCTGACAAAAAAATAAAATTTCCCTCCTCCAAATTTTTTCAAGTTAAAAATTACCTTTGACAAATAAAATTTCCATTTCTACCAGAATTTTGTCAAGTTAAAAATTACCTCTCACAGAAAAAAATTTATTTCCACTAAAATTTTGTCATGTTAAAAATTATCTCTGATAAATAAAAATTCCATTTACACTAAAATTTTATCAAGTTGAAAATTATCCCTGACAAAAATAAAATTCATTTTCACAAAAATTTTGTCAAGTTAAAAATTACTTCTGTCAAACAAAATTTTCATTTCCACTACAATTTTGTCAAGTTAAAAATTACCTTAGAAAAAAAATAAAATTTCTTTCTCCAAATTTTGTCAAATTAAAAATTATCTCTAGCAAACAAATTTTCTATTTCCACCAAAAAATTTGTCATGTTAAAAATTAACTCTGACAAAAATAAAATTTATTTTCACCAAAATTTTGTCAAGTTAAAAATTACCTATGACAAACAAAATTTCCATCTCCACCAAAATTTTATCGAGTTAAAATTATCTCTGACAAAAATAAAATTTATTTTTACCAAAATTTTGTCAAGTTAAAAATTATCTCTGACAAACAAAAATTTCCATTTCCACCAAAATTTTGTCAAGTTAAAATTTACCTTTGACAAAAATAAAATTTTCTTTCTCCAAATTTTGTCAGGTTAAAAATTATCTCTAACAAACAAAATTTTCATTTTCACCAAAATTTTGTCAAGTTTCAAATTAACTCCGACAAAAATTAAATTCATTTCCACCAAAACTTTATCAAGTTAAAAAATTATCTTTAACAAAAACAAAATTCATTTACACTAAAATTTGTCAAGTTAAAAATTAACTCTGATGAAACAAAATTTCCTTTCACCAAAATTTGTTAAGTTAAAATTATCTCTAACAAAACAAAATTTCATTCCACCAAACTTTGTTAAGTTAAAAAAAATTCCCTCTAACAAAACAAAATTTTTTTTCTACCAAATTTTGCTAAGTTAAAAATTATTTCTTCCAATTCAAAAGTTGTTATATTACAAGTCACTAAACAGTTAAAATCACAATTTGTTCAGAAAAGTTAATGATTACTTTTATCCTGTTAAAGAAATTTATGCATTCATTGAACAACAGTTACATCTAAATGAATGATAGCAAAAATTTCTTCATTTTCAAAAATTTTTTTTATTCATTATCATAAATTCATTACAAGTGTTCCTTAAAATCATACAATAAAGGAAGATTGCTACAAATTACTGAGGCAAGAGAACCTTGTTTTTTTTTTTCAATATTCCTAATTTCTAACTGGATGGTTTCATAAGCTTGGACAAAAGATTGTTTCTACAATTCCTCCTCACTGATGGTTAAAGTTTGCCAATTTTCTGCGCTATGCTATGTTTATATCAACGATGCTAGTTACTTGATTTGTTCAAAGCTTGGTGCACCAAATACATGTTCCCAATACACCGTATGTGGAATTGCTGAAATTGGGTGCTGTGAAGAGCACTTTGAAGTTACAAAATTACCTACAACCATTTATCATCCTTACCTTATCTTTGAAAGAGGATGAAAGGCAAGTAGATAACATTGCCAATGACTTGAAATTTTTTATCTCATGCAAAAAACATGAAATTTTCTAGTTCTCCAAAGATATTAGAAAAGGTTGAGAACCATATGGGTATAAGTATTGTTTTAGAAATTCTTGAGAGTAATACCTTGTATCAGATCCAATATTTTGTCAAAAAACATAAATGAAAAGAAATCAAAGAGGAGTTGATGGAATTTTGACAAGAAAAATTATTGTAGTTAAGAAAGATGAGTACGGTCATGGGGATTTTTCCAATAGGATATTCCTTCTTTAATGAACCTAGCAGCAAACTAGTCACGAATTTGCCAATAGGCATACTATCAAGAGGTTTTGTTAAATGCCAACCCTAGTCCACTGTGCCAATAAAGAGAAGAATAAAGAAAGAAGCACGAGCAAATCCAAATTGCAAAGCACATATCTGCGTCCATTTAGCTAATTAATATCATATTTTATCCATTTTTACATATAAATAATTGTTACTCGGGTATATTTAATGTGTTTTTATAGGTAACAAATGATTCAAATAGAAGAGAAGAAGAAAATACAAATTTGTCAAAAATACGAGCAAAGAAAGTCAATTTTGGTGAAGACAAAAACTCAAGTACAATAGTAGAAACTTAAAGAGCACATTCGGCCAAGATAAAGCTTAAGCTGGAATATTTGTGTAGGAGAAACTTGTAGAACTCAGAATTATCTCCGAAATGAGTCCAAGAACGGATCAATTCGAGTTCGTATGCAAAACTTATGGCCATTTTACTGAAGCGCTGCAAAGTAGAAAATCCAATCCAGCGGACTACGGGTCTGCTGAACTTAATTTTGGATTTTGGACCTGAAAATTAGTATTTTATGCCATCTAATATCAACAATTTGTTTCTAATACCTATGAATTGGATTAAATTATATATCTTAAGATTAGTTTGTATTGGATTAGGAATATATCATTTGTATTGAGTTTGAGTAAGAGTAGGATTGTGTTTGGGTTATAAATACTCCATGAATCCTTATAAATTGAAGAGAGTTTTTTAGATGTAATTTTGTACTCTTTTTAATTAATAAATATTAGGATTTTCCCCAAGGGGTGACGGCCGCCATACTGAGCTCTAGAGATAATTCAATTTCTTTTCATTACTTTTTAGATAGATTTAATCACTTTCTAGTGTAGATCTTTAATTGCTATTTAAGAAAAATGAGATTTTTAATTGCTTTCATAAATAAAAATACAATCTTTTTAAATAGAACTTTGAGTAACTAATTTGCTTTAGCCCTACAATGTAGATAAAGTTAGTTTAATAGATCTAACATGGATTTATCTCATCTTTTTTCTAAAAAGAAATAAAGTCATGATTTTTCTATAAATAAATAAAAGATAGATTTCGTAAATCATAATTGTTTGATAGATTATGCTTAATTAATACTTTGATAATCTATACTTAGATGAGATTTGGAATTTATATTCTTTGTTTTTATTTATAAACTTATTAACAAGATTTTCCTATAAATAAATTGAAGAGAATATTTGGTCTCCTCTTTAATTATACCTCTTTAAGTGCGATCATGCCAAATAAAAATACCGAATTGGCCTTTTGACAAACGTAACTTTAAAATTATAACTCTAAACGATATTTGGTCTTCACGATTATCAGTTTTCGAATATTTATATTTTTTAGAAAACTTTCCTTGTGAGCCCAAAAAATATTCTCATGTTTATAAATAATAAAATATTAATAAATTATAAATTTTTTTCTATACACCTCCAAACTTAACTACTTTCTAAGGGCACACTCTTAGATTAAGTTGGTGATATATTGTTAAAATGAAAATGAGAGTGGCACTCTAATTGGGCACGTGCCATAACATGAAATGTCTAGAGATAAGGCTTGATGATAAAATTACCAAAATGCCCTTAGGCATATAATCTTATTCTCTCAAAAGAGAAGTTTTACCAAGAAGTAAACAAAGCACTTCTTTTCTCTGACCCTTCGTTCTTCTGCTCAAGTGAAAAAGAAAGGAAAAATGGGGAAAGGAGATTCAAAGAGATTAAAGGGAATTTGAGGCAAGTAACACTTCCCATTCTTTGATTCTTTCCTCAAAATTTTCATTTAAATTGTATTGTGTATACATAATTAGTTTTATGAATATTTTTGGATCACGTATTTAGGATATTTTGATTAGCATTTTTAGAATTATTAATCAATATTGATAATTGAAGAATACGGTATTCATGCATTGAAACCACATGGTTCACAAATTGATTTATAAAGATTTAAGTAGTATCAATGTTCAAAGTGTTAACCAAACTCTGAAATTAAATAGGAAGAATACATACATAGAGCAAAACACGGACCTCTGAAGGTCACGTTTAATCTTAATAGACTTAAGAGATTGAGCATATCTTTGGATACAATGAAATGCTAACTTCTGAAGGTCGCGTTTTGGTCTCATAACAATAAGAGCTTGAATATCTCCCTAAATACAGAAAAGCGCAAACCATAAAGCCTTGGAAATAACTGAAGGTCGCATTTGGCCATAACAAAATCCAGAAATCAACTATCTTCCAAGATATAGTAAAATGCGGATCTGAGGGTCGCATATAGCCATAATAGAACCAAGAAATTAGTCATTTCCCTATGTATACTAAAAACGCGGGCCTCTAAAGGTTGCGTTGAACTAAAAAAGCAGATCTTTGTCATATAAAGAAAACTACAGATAACCTCTTAGAGTCGCGTTTTGGGTTTAAAACCTTGAGAACACAAGGTTACTTTTTATTATAACTAGATGTGGATCTGAATAAGCAAGAATTATTGCTAAAGGGGAAAACAAGGGTCTTTGTCCAGAGAAAATCCGTGCAAACTAGAAAGGTTGCAATTGAGAAATCCATGGAGCCTTATAAGGTCGAGTTTTGTGAAAAATGCAGATCGTACCATGCTTCAAACATAAGGTCATGTTTTAGGTAAATACGGACCCAGCTATGTAGGATCGCATTGGACCCCACAAGACCTTTAAATTTAAAACTTCTCGAGTTTAAATAAAAACGTGTTTCTACTTACAGAAGAGGTGTGTCTTTGAATGAAAATGCAAATTAAGCCCTGTTGAAACTTTGGGTCACATTTGAGCCCTGAAGCCTTCTAAAACTAAAATTTACCCCATCTAAATAGAAATGCATATCAACCATCACAAAGAATTCTGCATTTGTCTTCTAAGCTCCTGGTTAGAGCTAAATATTACTAAATGTTAATTCCAAATGGTTGCGTTTTCATCCTAGAGTCTTGAAGGATAGCTATTATCCTTGTTAGCACCCAAACGCGGATCTGGTCATGCCACATAAGCAGCTAAGAGTTAAAATTATAGCTCTAGTGTCGTGCCAGCTGTAAGGAGCTTAAACACGAGTCTTAGCTTATTTAAAATTCAGCCATTTATTTCTATCTAATGCTATTGTCAAACTAAAGAAGCTATTGTTTGACAAATCATGATATTTCATGATGACATGACAAGTAATAACCAATAATGATACATGAAGACATGATCATTCATGGAAACATTATGACAAGATTCATATATCTTGATTACATAGAGTGAAGTATCCTCAAGATACATGTGTACATAATCCTAAATCTTAATTCATGAATTCATATTTCTTGTAAAAAGGCCACATACACAGTCTGACTTGATTAGCTATGTGTTTCCATTGGTTCATGTATATTATGTATTACTAACGTAGGATTGGAAAAAATACATAATGGATAAGAACCGTATTGTATAAGAATTTTATTGGCCAACTTCTTGATTAAGTTGCTAAGGACTTATACTGCAGGAGCACTGTGTGGTACAGGGTCACAGTTTAATACATGAGTCACTATAAGTGTTTGCCATAAAATTAAATTTTTATTGAAACTTCTTAATAAAATATTATAATTAGAATAGTTGTCCATTTACAGAAGATGAAAAAATAATTTCCTCCTTTTTAATGTTGGGTTCTGTTGTAGCCGTAGAGGATGATCCTGCTCTTCATTGACACTTCAAATAAGTTCGGCAATTGGTGGTCTTTACAAAACTCTTGGATGCAAAGGCTCCGAATTCTTAGTACAAGTGCTCAAATGGAGATATTTCACTGAGTAATCAAGTGTGTGTAACCCCTTCTTTAGCCCTGTCTTTGGCTATTTATAGAGATTTGGAAACCATTGAATTGGTGTAACCATCCAATTAATGACCTGCATATTTGAGAATTAATTCTTTGTTTTTTAATCAGTTGGATTTGTGTTAAATCTCCATGATTTGTAACTGACGTATTTAATCCTCTGGATTTGTAATTGGAATACTGATCTCAGCCTTTAGATCCGTATTTTAATTTTTGGTACCTTGCATAGCATGCTCAGACCTACGTTTGAGTATCAGTGAAGATGGTTTTCACCTCATGAGGCTCTGGAGTAAAAATGCAACCCTCTGGGCCCCACATTTTGGCTATATTTTTTTTAGAAGAAAGGTCAAACGTGAATCTCCTTGTGGTAGATGATCCGCATTTTGGTATAAATAAGGATAGCTTTTATCATTTGAGACTTTAAAGTAAAAATGCAACCCTCTAGGGCTTGTATTTTAATTATATTTAGCTCTAATTTTGAACTCACAAGATAACTAAAAATGCGGATCTCTCCTTAATTGATGATCCATGTGTTAACTTTTCAGTCAGGCCCATATTGGTACTGAAACAGGATTATCTTTGTTTTTTCTTCTGTAAGCCCTAGTGGGTCATAACGCGACCTTTTGTTTGAGTCACAGATTAGATCTGCGTTTATATTGAAATACGACCTCAAGGGTCAGTACAGATCTCTCTGGACGAGAATCCACGTTTAAGCATAAAAGGAAATAACCTTATATTTGTAAAGTTTTGAAGACAATACGCAACCTTGAGGGGTTCACATTTGTTAGTCTTTACTTAGCCTAATACGCAGGTCTCTCTCTAGATAAGAATCAACATTTTGGCTATAGAAAATGAATAACGCGGCTTCTGTGAGGGTCACATTTTAGTCTTTCTTGGCTCTACATGCATATCTGTCTTTGGTAGATGATCCACGTAGTCGTTTTGGCTTAAATTATAAACCCTTCTTTTTGATGTTCTTTTCTCAAAAATTTCACCGACAGAACCCCTTCAAAAGTTTTCAAAATTCCATGGCATTAGAGGTGTTTTGAAATAAATATATGAAATTGTTTTTATTCATTATCCAAAATAGTCTTGAAGTGACCCCGCGCTAAGTTCATGGATTCACTTTCAAACGCGACCCTGCGTTCAATTCGTGGGTTCACGTATAAATGTGATTCTATGTTTGAAATTTCAAATCAGCAATTCTAGGTGGTTAAAATGAAGCATTGCGGCTGTTTTGCCACCTTTCTGATGCAGAAATCTAAGCGTCCCATACGCTTATTAATGATAAAATCTTTAACAAGATTTGGGCTGAAGATCTCAACCAAAGATTTTACCCATCAAATATTCTGGCTGAAGATCTTGGTCATCACATCTTCTATATAAGACACCTTGGTCTCTTTAAAAAATCATTCTGAAATGGTTTTGAGCCTTTGAGTTTTCATCTCCTCCTGGCTTCTTCAAGCTCTTCGTTTATACGTTTCTTCAAGCTCTTTTTCTTTTAGCCTTTGGGCTCTTCTGACTTGAGTTCTTTTAGTACTTTTATAAAGAAGATGATGAGGAAAACTTCATTCTCTGTTCAAGCCGCTAGCTGGTTTCAAGATCCTCCAGTCACTCTTGGCTTTTCTTTGGCTGCAGTTTGGGAAGAAACCATAACTTGCGGTAAGCTAGCGAATTTCATCTCATTTAATCTTGATGATTCATCACCATGGACTGTTATCGGATGAAAAGGAGCTAACTTTTTGGAAACATGGGTTCATGATCCATCTATTTTTTTCTATTTTTTTTTATCTATAACGCTTAGCTTCCAAAGAGCTTAATTTTAAAATGCGGTTATGTGCTTCACGTTTTGGATATGAAAGATAGATCTTGAGAAAACTAAAATTTCTAATTTGAGACGTGGCTCTTTGAAGACTTGTGATCCACATTTTAAATTTTTAAGACAACTTGGAAAAGTTGGCCTCTTTTTTATTTAAAACACGGATCTCCACGTGCTTGTAATCCATGTTTTAGATTTGAACAACATGAATTTGCCTGAACCCTTTTCCTTATTCTTTTCCTTGATTGCCACAATGAACTGGGGTTGGCATTTAATAAGACTTCCAGACAATATATCTCTTGGAGATGTTGGAGCAACTTTAGCATTTTCCATGATTATTGGCAAATCTGTGACTGGTCTACTGTCAAGTTCGTTAAAGTAGGAATATCTTGTTGGAAAGATCCTTATAACCGCGAGTGCCCTCTTGAATTATGGTGAGTTTTTTTTGCCAAAATCCACGGTTATTGTGATATATATTTCTTTTTTACTTATGTCTCTTGACAAAGTTTCGAACTTGATGAAGGATATTACTCTTTAGAATTTCTAGAACAATGCTCACACCCACCTAATTCTCAACTTTTTTCCATTTTTTTGGGAACTAGAAAGTCTCATGTGTTTTACATGAGATAAAAGACTTTGGGTCTGTGACATTGTTATCTTCTCGTCTTTCATCCTCCTTCATAGATAAGGTAAGGATAATAAAAGGTTGTAGGCAGCTTTGTAACTCCAAAGTGCTCTTCGCTATCCTCCAATATTCGTGGATCTACATGTTGTGCATTGGGAACATGCATTTGGTACGTCCAGCATTGAACTAATCAAGTCACTGCCATCATTTATATTGACATGGCTAAGCACGCAGAATTGGAAGTTCTTAACCACCATCAAGAAAGAATTGTAGAAGTAAACTATTGTCCATACTTATGAAAATATCCAATTAGAAATAAGAGATATTGAAGAAAAGATCAATGTTCTCTTAATCTTAATGAAAAACGTCTCAAAGCCCAACAATAAATTGAGTTGTATCAAGCCCGAGCCTCGCGAACGTTCAATAAGAGCGTTAAACCAAGGACCTTTAAACAAGGAGACTTGGTTTTGGCCATTGAAAGGCCGATAGTGCTAACCCACAAGACTAAGGGTAAATTTGAACCTAAGTGGGAAGGACCGTTCATCATGGAGACTGTATACTCCAGTGGAGCCTATCGCTTAATGAATCAGAATGGCGATAGGATGATGATGCCGATCAATGGCAAATTTCTGAAGAAATAATATGCTTGACGAACCAAAATGGTGACAGAGTAACTGTCCCATCTAGTTCATAAACCCTGGAAGTACGCGCCTCCATTAGTTCAAGTTATGCATATGAGCATTTGGACTTCTTCATCAAAATCTAAGGTATGTGCAATTGAGCACCCCTTCCGAAATCTAGTGATCCTTATCCGATCCTCCTGGTGTGCCCAGTTCAAGCTAGCATGAGAGCCATGAACCGCCTCCACTTATCCAAGTTATGCATATGAGCACTTGGACTTCTTCATCAAAGTCTAAGGTATGTGCTATTGAGCACCCCTGCCGAAATCTGATGATCCTGATCCGATCATCCTGGTATGTCCAGTTCAAGTTACGCATGAGAGCCTTGAACTGCCTCAACTTATCCAAGTTACGCATATGAGCACTTGGACTTCTTCATCAAAATCTAAGGTATGTGCAATTGAGCACCCCTGCCGAAATCTGGTGATCCTGATCCGATTATCCTGGTGGGCCCAGTTCAAGTTACGCATGAGAGCCTTGAACCGCCTCCACTTATCCAAGTCACTCATATGAGCACTTGGACTTCTTCATCAAAATCTAAGATATGTGCAATTGAGCACCCCAGCTGAAATCTGGTGATCCTGATCCGATCACCTTGGTGTGCCCAGTTGAAGTTACGCAGCTGAGCCTTGAACCGCCTCCACTTATCCAAGTTACGGATATGAGCACTTGGACTTCTTCATAAAATTCTTGGCATGTGTAATTAGACACCTCTTCCGAAATCTGGTGATCCTAATCCGATCATCCTGGTGTGTCCAGTTCAAGTTACGCGTGAGAGTCTTGAACCGCCTCCATTTATCCAAGTTACGCATATGAACACTTGGACTTCTTCATCAAAATCTAGGCATGTGAAATTAGAAATCTCTGCCGAAATCTGGTGATCCTGATCTGATCATCCTAGTGTGCCCAGTTCAAGTTACGCATGAGAGTCTTGAACCGCCTCCATTTGTTCAAGTTACGCATATGAGCACTTGGACTTCATCAAAATCCAGGCATATGCAATTAGACATCTCTGCAGAAATCTAGTGATCCTGATCCGATCATCCTGATGTGCCCAGTTCAAGTTACGCATGAGAGCCTTGAACCGCCTCCATTTATCCAAGTTACGCATATGAGCACTTGGACTTCTTCATCAAAATCTAGGCATGTGCAATTAGACACCTCTGCCGAAATCTCGTGATCCTAATCCGATCATCCTGGTGTGCCCGGTTCGAGTTACGCATGAGAGCCTTGAACCGCCTCCATTTGTTCAAGTTACGCATATGAGCACATGGACTTCTTCATCAAAATCTAGGCATGTGCACTTAGACACCTCTGCAGAAATCTGGTGATCCTGATCCGATCATCCTGATGTGCCCAGTTCAAGTTACGCATGAGAGTCTTGAACCGCCTCCATTTGTTCAAGTTACGCATATGAGCACTTGGACTTGTTCATCAAAATCCAGGCATATGCAATTAGACATCTCTGCAGAAATCTAGTGATCCTGATCCGATCATCCTGATGTGCCCAGTTCAAGTTACGCATGAGAGCCTTGAACCGCCTCCATTTATCCAAGTTACGCATATGAGCACTTGGACTTCTTCATCAAAATCTTTTTTTCAAATAAATCTTCATCAAAATCTTGGCATGTGCAATTAGATACCTCTGCCAAAATCTGGTGATCCTGATCCGATCATCCTGGTGTGCCCAGTTCAAGTTACGCATAAGAGCCTTGAACCGCCTCCATTTGTTCAAGTTACGCATATGAGCTCTTGGACTTCTTCATCAAAATATAGGCATGTGCAACAAGACACCTATGCCGAAATTTGGTTATCCTGATCCGATAATCCTGGTGTGCCCAGTTCAAGTTATGCATGAGAGCCTTGAACCACCTCCATTTGTTCAACTTACACATATGAGCACTAGAACTTCTTCATCAAAATCTAGACATGTGCAATTAGACACCTCTGTCAAAATCTGGTGATCCTAATCCGATCATCCTAGTGTGCCCAGTTCAAGCTACGCATGAGAGTCTTGAACCGCCTCCATTTATCCAAGTTACGCATATGAGCACTTGGACCTCCTCATCAAAATCTAGGTATGTGCAATTAGACACCTCTGCCGAAATATGGTGATCCTGATCCAATCATCCTAGTGTGCCCAGTTCAAGTTACGCATGAGAGCCTTGAACCGCCTCCATTTGTTCAAGTTACGTATATGAGCACTTGGACTTCTTCATCAAAATCTAGGCATGTGCAATTAGACACCTCTTCCGAAATCAGGTGATCCTGATCCGATCATCCTGGTGTGCCCAGTTCAAGTTACGCATGAGAGCCTTGAACCACCTCCATTTGTTCAAGTTACGCATATGAGCACTTGGACTTCTTCATCAAAATCTTTTTTTGAAATAAATCTTCATCAAAATCTTGGCATGTGCAATTAGACACCTCTGCCGAAATCTGGCAATCCTGATCCGATCATCCTGGTGTGTCTACTTCAAGTTACGCATGAGAACCTTGAATCGCCTCCATTTATCCAAGTTACGCATATGAGCACTTGGACTTCTTCATCAAAATCTACGCATGTGCAATTAGACACCTCTGCCGAAATCTGGTGATCCTGATCCGATCATCCTGGTGTGCCAAGTTCAAGTTACGCATGAGAGTTTTGAACCGCCTCCATTTGTTCAAGTTACGCATATGAGCACTTGGACTTCTTCATCAAAATCTAGGCATGTGCAATTAGACACCTCTACAGAAATCTGGTGATCCTGATCCGATCATCCTGATGTGCCCAGTTCAAGTTACGCATGAGAGTCTTGAACCGCCTCCATTTGTTCAAGTTACGCATATGAGCACTTGGACTTCTTCATCAAAATCTAGGCATGTGCAATTAGACAACTCTACAGAAATCTGGTGATCCTGATCCGATCATCCTGATGTGCCCAGTTCAAGTTACGCATGAGAGTCTTGAACCACCTCCATTTGTTCAAGTTACGCATATGAGCACTTGGACTTCTTCATAAAAATCTAGGTATGTGCAATTAGACACCTCTGCCGAAATCTTGGGATCCTGATCCGATCATCCTGATGTGCCCAATTCAAGTTACGCATGAGAGCCTTGAACCGCCTCCATTTATCCAAGTTACGCATATGAGCACTTGGACTTCTTCATCAAAATCTAGGCATGTGCAAATAGACACCTCTGCCGAAATCTGGTGATCCTGATCCGATCATCCTCGTGTGCCCAGTTCAAGTTACGCATGAGAGCCTTGAACCGCCTCCATTTGTTCAAGTTACGCATATGAGCACTTGGACTTCTTCATCAAAATCTTTTTTTGAAATAAATCTTCATCAAAATCTTGGCATGTGCAATTAGACACCTCTGCCGAAATCTGGCAATCCTGATTCGATCATCCTGGTGTGTCTACTTCAAGTTACGCATGAGAACCTTGAATCGCCTCCATTTATCCAAGTTACGCATATGAGCACTTGGACTTCTTCATCAAAATCTACGCATGTGCAATTAGACACCTCTGCCGAAATCTGGTGATCCTGATCCGATCATCCTGGTGTGCCCAGTTCAAGTTACGCATGAGAGTTTTGAACCGCCTCCATTTGTTCAAGTTACGCATATGAGCACTTGGACTTCTTCATCAAAATCTAGGCATGTGCAATTAGACACCTATACAGAAATCTGGTGATCCTGATCCGATCATCCTGATGTGCCCAGTTCAAGTTACGCATGAGAGTCTTGAACCGCCTCTATTTGTTCAAGTTACGCATATGAGCACTTGGACTTCTTCATCAAAATCTAGGCATGTGCAATTAGACACCTCTGCCGAAATCTGGTGATCCTGATCCGATCATCCTGATGTGCCCAATTTAAGTTACGCATGAGAGCCTTGAACCGCCTCCATTTATCCAAGTTACGCATATGAGCACTTGGACTTCATCATCAAAATCTAGGCATGTGCAAATAGACACCTCTGCCGAAATCTGGTGATCCTGATCCGATCATTCTGGTGTGCCCAGTTCAAGTTACGCATGAGAGCCTTGTACCGCCTCCATTTGTTCAAGTTACGCATATGAGCACTTGGACTTCTTCATCAAAATCTTTTTTTGAAATAAATCTTCATCAAAATCTTGGCATGTGCAATTAGACACCTCTGCCGAAATCTGGTAATCCTGATCCGATCATCCTGGTGTGTCTATTTCAAGTTACGCATGAGAACCTTGAACCGCCTCCATTTATCCAAGTTACGCATATAAGCACTTGGACTTCTTCATCAAAATCTACGCATGTGCAATTAGACACCTCTGCCGAAATATGGTGATTCTGATCCGATCATCCTGGTGTGCCCAGTTCAAGTTACGCATGAGAGTCTTGAACCGCCTCCATTTGTTCAAGTTACGCATATGAGCACTTGGACTTCTTTATCAAAATCTAGGCATGTGCAATTAGACACCTCTACCGAAATCTGGTAATCCTGATCCGATCATCCTGGTGTGCCCAGTTCAAGTTAAGCATAAAAGCCTTGAACCACCTCCATTTGTTCAAGTTACGCATATGAGCACTTGGACTTCTTCATCAAAATCTAGGCATGTGCAACTAGACACCTCTACCGAAATCTGGTGATCCTGATCCGATCATCCTGGTGTGCCAAGTTCAAGTTACGCATGAGAGCCTTGAACCGCCTCCATTTGCTCAAGTTACGCATATGAGCACTTGGACTTCTTCATCAAAATCTAGGCATGTGCAATTTGACACCTCTGCCGAAATCTGGTGATCCTAATCCGATCATCATGGTGTGCCCAGCTCAAGTTACGTATGAGAGCCTTGAACTGCCTCCATTTGTTCAAGTTACGCATATGAGCACTTGGACTTCTTCATCAAAATCTAGACATGTGCAACTAGACACCTCTGCCGAAATCTGATGATCCTGATCCGATCATCCTAGTGTGCCCAGTTCAAGTTACGCATGAGAGCCTTGAACCGCCTCCATTTGTTCAAGTTACGAATATGAGCACTTGGACTTCTTCATCAAAATTTAGGCATGTGCAATTAGACATCTCTGCCGAAATCTGGTGATCCTGATCCGATCATCTTGGTGTGCCCAGTTCAAGTTACGCATGAGAGTCTTGAACCGCCTCCATTTATCCAAGTTATGCATATGAGCACTTGGACTTCTTCATCAAAATCTAGGCATGTGCAATTAGACACCTCTGCCAAAATCTGATGATCCTGATCCGATCATCCTTGTATGCCCAGTTCAAGTTACGCATGAGAGCCTTGAACCGCCTCCATTTGTTCAAGTTACGCATATGAGCACTTGGACTTGTTCATCAAAATCTAGGCATGTGCAATTAGACACCTCTGCCGAAATCAGGTGATCCTGATCCGATCATCCTGATGTGCCCAGTTCAAGTTATGCATGAGAGCCTTGAACCGCCTCCATTTATCCAGGTTACGCATATGAGCACTTGGACTTCTTCATCATAATCTAGGCATGTGCAATTAGACACCTCTGCCGAAATCTGGTGGTCCTGATCCGAACATCCTGGTGTGCCCAGTTGAAGTTACGCATGAGAGTCTTGAACC